>JACJUY010003455.1:6510-51498 GCA_014220935.1 Platorchestia sp. MABIK
ATAAAGTCTATATGCTGACTACTAATACAAGAGAAGGAAGAATTTTTAAATTATTAAATGCCGATGATGAGAACGAAACCAAATTACTGGAATGCAATATAAATATGATTTAAACATAGAATTCTCTCGCGCACAATTCCACTTGCTGTTTAACTTGCCGCGCAACCAAGCTTGCTTTGGGAAATGGGTTCCAATACTCTTCACACGTGGTAAACTTCTCATCGATTAATTTACCAATACATTCCTTGCTAGAAAACATTTGTTTACAAACTTTTTTATTTTTTATTTTTTATTTCGTGATTTTTAATAGAGCTGTATAAGTTAAGAACGAACACTGCAATGATGGAAAAAACACCTTAGGACCAATTTTTTCGAACGGATATTTCAATCTTTAACGTTTTAGAGCCTAAATTAACACATTTAAAGTTGATGTAGGAGAAAAACACGGTTAATGTAATCAATCAATCAATAACTAGTGATCATTCGTGTTTTCATTATGAGAAAGAATGTTCTTAGATATTGATTATTCAGTTATTTCTTACATGTTTTTTATTGTATGAACAAAACATACCTCATGGAGTTCATGGTAACTGATCAAAATTTATTCAAGTCATTTTAGCTCAAACCGAAGTAAATTTCTTTAATGAAATCCATTGATATGAAATCTACTCGTTGTTGCCTATAACGGTGGTTAACCGTAATTGGATTCAGACCCGGTGTTTTACTGCGCAATATGCCTGACAGTAAAATACTGTGATTTATTCGGCGTTCAACCGTAAAATTCACGGGAATTTTTTACAGTGTACGTTTTTCCCCGCCTGATATAACATTGATACTTAGACCGTAACGTGCGCCAACGGTAGCCACGGAGAGGATTTTCATAATGTGGCTGACCGACCAGTAGTCAGTAACTCAATTTTCATAAATACTTAATTAAAGCTAAATGAATGCACGACTCAGTTAATGTTTGCTACTTTGAAAACCGCTGACTGAATTTGATTTCATATATGAGTTGAATTTTAAACTTCAATTTAACTAATTGCGATGAAAGTGTTAGGAGCCACAGTACTCTCATAACATTCCGTGACATGCAAATGTGTTGGAAACATAACATATTTATGTGTTCTGGTATTGCACTTCATATCTCTGGTTAATATTTAGAAAATATGTTCTAATATGTCCGACGTAACTATCTATAAAATAACATTGCACTATCTGTGTGTACGCAATTTAACTAACCAAGCGTAGAATTGTTTCGAATATTTGTTTGATATTTAATTTTTTAGCCTTCATTGTCTTTGCCTGCGTCAAGGCGCCTCCACAGTACAACACAAAAAGTGAATAAACTACAAAAGGAATTTTGGCTCATTCTTCTTTTCAAAAATCGTCCACTTGATCAATATTTTATTTTCTTCTCTGTGTGGTTCCAAATTTTCAACTATCTCCACAAATTCACGACCGGATTGAGGTCGGGAGACTGATTTAGCCCTCTCATGACTTCAATTCCATTGTCTTGACCCAATTTTGGCTTTTGAAGGAGATGAGGCAATAGTCAGTTTTTAAAAAACATCCAAGTTATCATAGAAGCAACAAAAAAACACATACACATTCCAGATTTACCAATTTACCGCTCCTTTCAAAAGCCGTGCAAACACGACCGTACAGGTAAAGTTAAATAGAAGATAATGTAAAAAGGCATGAATCCAATAATTTCAAGTGCTACTGTCCACGGAGAGTACACAGAGCTCGTCGGCAGGAGTCGGCAATAATTATTTTATTATTTCGATACGAAGATGGCCACACAGGAACAGTTAGTGCATATATCTTCATTATCATATGGAGAGAAAGAGGAGCTGATTTCTCAAGCAAAGGCCGTATTTAAATTGTAACCGGATGATAAAATGAAGCAGATCATCCCTAACTTTGCAGACTACGATTACTCAAGAACAAGAACTCAGTGAATGATCGATAACGATGAAGTTTATGCTATTGACAGGCGAAATGTTGTTGTTTCACCAAATTTCCATAATTAAAAAACAGTCGTCTTTTTTTAAATGAGGCTATAAATTGAATTAAAAAAACTTATCCTACGTATTTTCCTTCGCACACATCTATGCGTGTTATTACTCAGGTGTTTCATCAGTATTCAGGATATTGTTTGTAAATTTTTTCTAAATTATCCCTCACCTTTAAAATACATTAAAATATTAAAACTAGCTAATTTGAACACAACCCGTAAATGAAAGTCTCTCAAGTTTCTCGCCTCAAATCGATGTTCGAGAAAAAGGTTACACCTACTCACCTGAAAGAAATGAAAAGGCTTCACCTACATGTGTTACTATCACAAATGTACCGAGAGACACAAGGATCTGCTCCATCAGACATAAAGTATTTGTAACGCATAAGTTGTTCAGAGGATGACCGAAGAAAAGTAGGATTTTTTGCGTTTAAAAATACACAGCAGCTCGTAATTTCTTAAAAGTATTACTAAATGAAAAAAGCAGTGAATATTTACACTTGAGTTGAAAGGGATAAGTGAGATAATTGTTTCTAGTATCTTACAACTATATATCTTCAATGTCGATGTATGCTGGTGACTTTCTGGCAATAGTGATGCGCCATTATTTGCTAACGAGTCATTTGTACGCCAAAATGCTTACAGTTGCGAAATATTACAGCTGCGTGATAATGTAAAATGTCGAAAAATCTATGCTCATGAAAGCAGCGGGTCAAATATTGCGAGTTGCTACGCGATCTACATTCTCAAACCTCAATAATTTTCTCACAATAATTTTCCCTCAAATGATGAGTGAACAACAGACCAGAATCTGCGCTCCTTAAAAAGCTGTGCAAACACCACTCAATTCATGACTATGTTACAATAACTCTTCAAAATCTTCTGTCCCGTTGAAGATAGAAAAAGTTGTCGTTGAAGTGCAACATGAAAAGAAATATTTCACTAATGAACTGCTGCCTTTGTATCAAGCAGTCGTCGCAGCATGGGAACGCTATAGACCGGAGCCGGAGGAGAACTTTTTCTGGATAAATGTAAACGGACGACACAACGTCCTCGCGGCCCACTTTCTATTGTGATTTAATCGAACGTGCGACTCACATTAGTGCGTGTGCTACGCTCCCTGGGTCCGCTTGGAATGTGGGCAATAATTGGAGGCGATAAAAAATCGTGCAATCTTCGAATGATAGTTTCCAGTTATAACTTTCACAAAAAATTATACCCACAAAAACTGTCTTGAACAATAATACATTGTTTTCAGCGCCTTTTCCAACTGTAGCACTCTTAACTGTTCTTAATAGCGGAGATAATTTGGAAATTCTGACTGAACGTAAGCTGGAATTGAAAGAAAGAGAAAATAATTGGCTATAAATTTTATGGAGAAGAAAACAATACATAATAATTTACCTTGAGATTTTACGTTCTATGATCTGATCGTATTTTGTAGAATATATGCGAATTCTTTTTCCTATACTGATGAATCAGCATTTAATTTCAAAAAGAACTTTTGTGATTATGAAGGCTGAATTAAACTAATCGACACAATGTTGTTGTATGTTACAAGTGTTTTGTGGTTTGAAATTTGGAGTACTCTTGGGAAATGCTCGAGATGCATATTTGAACACTTGAAGTTTGTTCGTTCTTCTGGAGGCAGGAGATTGTGCAAAATATTCTTTAATGAGCGAAGTTTTTGAAATTTCTAAATAATAGTGGAAAAACATATGTTTTATATTATTGTATGTGCACATCGTTATAAATATATGTGCATTATTGTTTATGTATTGGTACGGAAAGTTAATTTTGAATCGCGGAAATAATTTTTACACGCTGTCATTTGTCGAGAGTAATTTTTTTAGCATCATCATTTTTCATCGTCTAATCGTAGATCTCACGAGCCAATGCCAGTGAATCATTTGTTATAACAAATGGATGTGAATCTTTAGAACTTCCATGTACTACAACTATTAAATTTAGTCACCGCAGGCCGAGCAGTTGGCAATAAAATTTAAAAATCGCTTAACTTGGAGCTCCTTTTTCACATAAAAGATTTTCCCTTCCTCCCATCACAAATAACTGATTTCTTATTTTAAATTTCAAAATTTGTGACATCATCACAAATACTCTTGATGACCTGTTCAGTTATCTCAGACCACGCGTGTGAGCTCATTTTAACGAAGTTGGCTGACACTGATTTTATCTTAAACGTTTTTCTTAGTTCTTGATTAATACTCTCGACTAATTCTACATTTGTCTTGACTAATTCCCTATTTTAATAGATATCTTGTCCAAACAACCATTATTGTTACCTATCCTTCTTTTTGCTAATTATCTTCGTCTAAGTTACAGGTTTCCTTCTGAGTGTGGTCTGAGACATTGATTGTGACTTCCATCATTGAATTTCAGTAAAGATTAATTCGATTCCAGTTAGTTTTTCCTGCTCTGGTAGTTTTCGTCTGTTTTTATTCTCTGTGTCTTAATGATTACAGTGAGGCGACAGTCGTATTTTCTCGATGAGTTACAACGGTTTTTATCGACTGTTTCTATCAAACAGTTGGTTCTGAATTGATTGGCAGTTTCTTTCACAGTTGTTCATGTATTAGTGGTTGTATTTGTGCCGTCGTCATTTTTCTTGACGTTAGTCTGTATTAGTGAACTGCGTCTGCCACATTACAGCCATGGGTCATTTATCTCCGTTACAGCTCAGCAGTTTCAACCACTCAGTTGTCTCATGCCAGGGTTCTCACAGAACCCATAGAGAATAGTGAATGCGTAGTGAAAACGCTTTTCAAGGGGGAAACTCGGTCGTTTACTCACGTTTACTTTCTGTAGCATCAAATACTTTTTGGTGTTGAGTCATCATTTCTTTTATAGAGTTATAGAACAATAGTTATTGTATTTAATATCACAGCTGCTGCACCAACCATTTTAATAAGTAAAGCAATCTTCCATTACCTCAAATGTTACCAAAACTCCAGCAGCAACAGCTATCTCACCACCTGGACCGCCAGTAGAGCATAAGATGCACGCAGCAGCTCGCTAGGCTCCTATTGACCTGAACTGGGCGCCAAATTTGACTCCCGGGTGGAAATCTTTAAAATTAGGCAACAACAGCGAGACGAGGCACCGTAGTCTTGCGAGACTGAGGAAACACATTTCAGAGGTCTTTGTTTTGAAACCAAGGTTGAATAATACCGTGCATATCTTTGCGCGCTTCGAGTTTTGGAATTGGAAGTATTTTTTATAGCACCTCACCGTACCAGACTTGAGTACCACCTCGCAGTCTCCGGGTGCTAGAGGCTGGTCATGTCCCGCCGTGGTACAGCTTCTGTCAGGAAACTCAAGCTCGTGTTCGCGTCTGCGCGAGGATCCGATTTCTAAACTTTCGTTAGCGACTTTCCTCTTCACGAGGATATCCTGCGCAACACCTGCCTAGTTTGATCAGTGGTGCGCTTCGGTGAACTCTGACTTGTGTCGCTTTCAACGAGCAAATGCTGTATTTGTATACTCGATTGAAAATAGTTAGTATTTATAGTACAGCCTGAAGTTGTACATGAAGTTTTTATAGTAGGAATTATAGGTCGATTCTCAGGGAATCTTATTCTCAGAATAAATAGAAGAACCAACGTTATAGAGAACATTTATTATGACAAGCGTTTCGGAATAAAAAACATTCCATCATCAGTGCTGGAAATAAGCGGGTTTTTATATGATATGTGTGTGAAAGTTCGAAGTTATGATGTACATTCGTGAGTGCGTCATGGGAAAATTTTTTCCTAAGAAATAAAAAACTGAACATTCGTGAACATCAGACGCTACTAGCCAAATTTTTCAAATGTATCACGAAAAATATAAACTACCAGTAATACATTTATCCTCCTTCCTTTATCTGAGGTAGTTTTATTTTTGGTCAATTTTGAGAAGTAGGCATATCGAAACGAAAGTGTGACCTTTCCTGGAAATTAGTTTTCACTGTTCCACAACATGGAACGTAACAAATTTTAGGTGTGGCTGTAAAAAAAGCTACAGAAAAACTGAAAACACTGGTAACAATACGTACAAAGTGAATTACACTGAAAAATACAGTTGTCAAATTCTAAACGTGGACGAATGTTATTTAGTTGAGTTCTAGTGAGTTGAATATTTTGTTGATTTATCGATGTTTCATAGTAGTAACGGGAATATAATCAGGGCTTTCCTATGGCATTCAATAATTCTGCCTCTGATACGAGTATAAAGCACCGTAGGCTTTTATAGTAATTAATAGTTTTTAAATTAGGTTAGGTTTTCGTCTATTGTACGAAGACGGTAGTCGCACTTCAAATTGTTTCTTTTGAAGTACAATCAAACAAAACATTGCTTGTTCTTTCTGCTGGGTATGAAGTGGCATTACTTTGCATGAACACAATTTTCTTCTCGAGTGCTTAGACTAAAATACAAATCAAGGAAGAAATTTTCTGCATTAAAATGTAACACTATAAATTTGAATTTCATTTATTGAGTATGTGATAGGGACGAATGTCCCAAATGTTAACAAAATTCTATTAAATGTAAGATTAAACTAGAAAATATTTCGTCGTAATCGACATTGCTTACACACCTACAGTACATCAGCTTTGGAGGGAAGTCTCAAGGTCGAGTCAAATTGAGCCTAGGTGAAAGTTTTCTATCAAATACCACTCAACTATTGCAGCAGATGAATCCGCATGTTATTTTAAGTACCAACAATCTAACACGAGATACATCCAGTTCATTAATAGCATAGATTTAACCAGCTCGAAAGTTTTTGGTTACTAAAATATTCTACGCTGTACACATCTCATCAACAATACTAGGAATGAGGTATCTCAGCGGACCTCGCGGGCAGCTTCGCAGAAACGTCGCATCAATTGTATCCCAA
This sequence comes from Platorchestia sp. MABIK, assembly GCA_014220935.1. NCBI lineage: Eukaryota > Metazoa > Arthropoda > Malacostraca > Amphipoda > Talitridae > Platorchestia > Platorchestia sp. MABIK. The sequence goes on from JACJUY010003455.1 coordinate 13,422, forward strand.
AAAGAAGCAGTCAGAGTGGTTGATGAAATCGTGTTCATGAGCAAGAGAATTGACTTAAAGATGAACCTAGCTGATGAGCAGGAGTTAGCGGGTAATGGTCCAGAAGTCGACTGCAAAAGACCGTGTTGAATTGCTGAGCGGGTAGGCGAAGACCAAACAGGAATACCATTGGTCAGGAGAGGAGGCAAAGGAAGATGCTACTATTCGTAGTATTGGGGTTGAAAACAAGTGTCATAAATGGAGAGAGTTGCAGGAATTTGTTGAGAAGCTATAACAAAGTTGTAGGTAACAGGATGATCGTAATATACCAATTACTATGTTGCACTGGGCTTTAAAAAAATGAACAGCAAAAAGAACTAATTTGTTCCAAAAGGAATTCTTGTGCGGAAACCAGATGATAAATGGGAGGTGAAAAAACTTCCTAATCAAACACACTGTTTGTTTGTTTTTGCAAGGGAAGAGAACAAGAATATTCTCGTCTGCCTCGATTGGCATCACGCTAACAAGGGAAATTAATGTAAGATATTAAGTTTTGGACATTATTTACAACGTGCTGCTAATTTTGACTTGCTTCAATTTCTCTAATTATAGTAATATGCACGTGATTGCATAAGTACAGTACATTCTAACCAAAATAATATGTAATGAAAAACAAGCTATGAACTTAATTGTTTGCGATCTGATTGATTGTGCTACCTATAATTTCAATTGGAAAAATTGCTTCCTATTATTTCGAAGGGATTATTTGCTTCCGAGCAAATAATAAACATGCAACCGGTAGTCCGGGTTGCACTGTGGTACATCCACCTCGAGAAAAGTGTCAGTCTGCTTTAGGTTGTCTACTCTTCTTTGGGCAAGGTGCACATCTTTCCAGTCCCGGTGCTTCTCAGAATTAAGTTCAGATCAAAATCTTTTGCAGCCTTGTTTTATGTCTCCCAAGGGTTATGGTTATGGCTTCTGATGATTTAAAACAATCACTGAAAGGGCTTATAGCATTAGCTTATACTTCTTATGGTTCTCCAAGATTATTAGGAACCTGAAATAAAAATTGAAATCTTGACAGGGCTACATGTATGAACAAAATGAACTGAATACTATTAAAGGTTTGGTCTAAGCTGTCTTCAGTGGACTGTGACACGTGAGTCACAATGCGATGTTGTTTCTTGTGTGATAGTGTTTGCGTTCATATATAAACGCACAGCAGTTGCTGCAAAACTGTTAATCGAGCCACCGGCATTTGTACTATAAATATAGTTTTTTACTATTCAACTTATCCCGTTACCAATTACGTCACTTTCTTATATTATTGCCAAGCATTTATACAAGCAACATAGTAAATTTGTTTTGCGATTTAAAGCATGTTCTTTGATGTAGTTAACTTTTTTGTTCTGTTTCGCACAAAAAGAAATTTATTGAATTTCTGCCATTTCGGTCCTTTAGTTCTGATTATAAATTGTAGATAACTACTTTCAATATTATTCCCTGATGTCACAAAAGCCATAGTTCATGCGTCCATGTACGTGGAGACTCAATAGTGTTTCACGTTCATAAGTTCATCTATATATTTCTTTTATTACATATATCAATAAACATTAAATAACTTTAAATAACTGTCAATGTTATCGAACATGCTTTCTATGCGGGTAGGAGAAATGTATGAACTCAAAATTATTTTGAGTTCATTTGTGAAGCTTCTTTTTTTCTGTCTTTTGTGCAAGCTTTGACATGTACCATCAGGGTACCCATATACGTTTATCAATTAAGGATCTTCATATCAAGACATTTTAAAAAACAATGTAATTGCATCTTATGAATTAACTTTATGGGACATTAATGTCATCTTTTCTTATTCACATCACAAAATGTTCTTGTCAACTTTTTGGGAGAATTTATAATTTCTTACGCTTTTCAGTAGATTATGACATCATTATGTACGTAGGTAATTTTACGTGTTATTTCAGTTATGTTGTAAAAGTTTTGATTAGAGATGTACAATAATCCGTTTCGTGTTTCTGTCTCACGGAAACTCTTTTCTGTCAGCATTATTAGCGTAGGGAATATCATAAATGTGTGTTGTGATAAATATTATGTTTTCTTCACGCTCATTGATTAACATATTAGTTGATACGTAGGAGTGAAAAGATAGTTCTGAATATCGACCTCAAACTCTACGACGCAGAATCTTTAAATCCAACCATTTTATTTGCTACATTAATTCCTTATACTGCAAGTTCTTGAGCCCGTATTTCAATGTTAGTGCGCGCTAGTAAGAGTGTTTTCAACAACGCATTTTCACTGGTATTAAATTTTACTTTTTTCAACTTATATTTACATGCATTATCAAACCTAGATTACGCAGCAGAGAGAATTCTTTTTTTCGTGCTTTTCTCACAATCATTTGTTTCGACTATTGACATGGTATTACGATCTCATGTTTGTATATCAACTGAGGATATTTACGTTAAGATCTATTAAAAACCAATGATATTTTTTGTATCATCTATATTGGAAATAAACTGTTTTTCTTTCTGTCTTTCACTCTAAACATGGTGGGGCTTAAAATGCTTCTACTCACTGGGCCTAATTTGATTGGATATTCTTCTGGACTTCTTATATCAGAAGTCCAGAACAGTCCCTAGTCACACTCACGAAACCCACTGATGCTTGCTTAATTAAGGGATTCTTTTGACGATTACCAGAGCTCTTTCATTGAGTGTCTTTCTTTTCTGCTGTAGAGCAATCCAATTCATCGGGCAAAGTAACTTCCCATGAAAACAGTTTCAAAATATCGTACTCGTGGGTGCTGTATTCTTTTAGAATTATTTCATTCGTAAATACTTGAAATAAACAGGTAAACAGATGACTTCGTGGACAGAAGGCTGCAAAACTCTGATACCCTGCTAAGAGTTTTAAAGCTAGATGTGAAGAATTCGCTGAAAATGGTTAGTTCCAATAATTTATTTAGATGCCCTTTCAATGAAATTTCAGGAATAAGGTCTATACTGCCGGGTTTTCTTAGAGCGCAGCTAGGTTGCACCCGCCTAACGCATGCAAGCGTTCCTGGACGCCGGCGCATGAATTCCGGGAAGTGTCAGGCTTTCTTCCTGCCGTTGCGTTTGGGCTCTTGAAATAGAGCGTTCATCCATTGCACATCATGTCTTTTACTTGGATGAAACTACGGAAAATTTGTAAACATTTTTTGCTTCTATTTCATCATTAATTGGGTCTCAAAAATTAATTTAATGATGTGTTTAAAGTTCATCCCAAATCTGACCAATGTAAAACATTTTTTTAAATTATCACAGATAGCCTAAATTCACCATCCTACTAGTTTCATGGTTAAATGTACGTTAATTGTGGAATGCGAAAAGTTCCCAGCTGTGTTTTGGATTTAATTGGGGAAGCTCAGGATAGAAGCTCCTGTTCAACAGGAATGAATCGGGTGAGATATACTTAGATCTTATACAGGAGAACGGACCAACATTTAGATAAATAGCGTTGAGTGAACATTACGATTTATCACAAAAGAGATCAAGCAACTTGTGCCTACTGTCTCAAGTAGGGTAATTACTCATGAATTGATTTTTTGTGCGTCTTATCCTCTTGATTTTTAGTTCATAGATCCTAGTCCGACAAGTGGAAATTCAACGCTCAGTTATATCGATAAGCAAGCAAAGTGTATGAATGAATTCACGGTTATTTTTCTCTTAATTATCATAACCTGACCCATCCTATCCTAACCTAAAGTCCCAATTTAACTTATTCTGACCTAACTTATCCTCCAAAACTTAATCTAACCTAATCTATCCAGTTTAAATTATCTTTACTAAGCCTATCCTAACCTAATCAAACCTATCCTAACCTAAGCTACCCAAACCATGACCTAACCTAAGCTACCCAAACCATGACCTATCCAATGCCCAAACCTATTTTACCCTATAAAAAATGCGCTAGCTATTGCTAACCTATCATAACCTAACCATGATTTTTAATTTACAGTAATAATAGTTAACACAGTAGCGACAGTTATTCGACAGTCAAGCGCAACTACGGAACCGCTTGAAGCTCAATGCGTAACGTGTGGACGAAACATGAGGAGAATGATATTGTAGACCAAAACGTACACGTCAGGTCCAAATGGCGGGATTGGAAAATGTTCTATAAGGCCCGTTAATCATTAGATGCAATAAGTAATTCTTTCAGACATTATATTCTGGCTATTACTTGAAATACGAAAAGTGTGCGATGAGCATATCTATTAGGGGCGATACTACTTCTCGAATTTTTCCCATAATTATCCTTTACTCATTAACAAGAGTCAAATCTGTCTATTTTTAGAATGTTCGCAATTTGAATGCAGTTATACTTGTGTGGTTGTGAAACCCTCATCACAGATACGCTCATCCAGTATTTCATGATATTCTGGTGAAAAGTTTTGATGGTTTCACGAAAAAGAATTTTTACGCATTTGCATAGTTGAATATGTATAGATATTTACACACATAAATATACGATGTCTATTATAATAATGGATAGGATTTTTCTTTATTCGGCAAATTAACATGACTGTCAGGGTTAAAATATTGATAACCATACATTGATAGAAATATGCTACACGTCTCATGGAGAAACGAAGCGCGAAAACTCTGAATTGTTTTTGCATCTCGCTCTTTTCTCCCACTTTCATAAACTTTTTTCCTCATTTGAAAATTTTATTTTACTCGTAGTGAATGAGCCAATAAGTTAATGAAATAATTAAGACTGAAAAACCAAATTATTGGATGCTAGCGTACGTAGAAGATAAAAATGAGTGAGTTCAAGCAAAAATGCAACTTGTTAGGATGTATAAGCAGGAACCAATTCTTCATGGACATAAACATTACTTAAGCAAATGCGCTGGCATATTCTAAGATCAACTCTACTCCAATTTAAGATGTATTAAAAAATTGTAACACCTACCTCATCCAGCTCGAAAGCGTCTTAATTGATTCCCTGATAGTCACGCCCTTTGTAGAAAAAAATTTAATTTGGCAATGACGCCAAGAACACATAAGCTTTTACATACTATCAGCTGGGCAATTCTGCAGTTAACTTGAGACAAGTCTAGAATCTTTCATTAACTTCGTTCGCGTTGTTGCCAAGGTTGGTTAGGTCAGGTTTAAGGTAGTTGAAAAACAAAACTGATTAAGGATAGATATACATATATATGCATAATTTACATATATATAAATATATATACATATTTATGTATAAAAAAGAAGAAATATGAACTCGAGCAGTTAAATCCGTTTTGTAATTGTGCTACTTTAAACCTACTTTATGTATAATATATATATTTATATATCACAGTCACAGCAGGGAATAATTTAATATCTTATAATTAAGCAGAAATACGCCTGGTGTGTAAAAGGGCGAGGATTTTACTTAAGCAGAGCCTCCCGATAATCGTGCTGAACTTGTAGTTTTTGCGTTCGTAGAGGAAGACAAGGGCGCACGACCGCCAAACCATTACTTCATCTCCCGTTACCTGGTTAGAAATTCAAGAGAAGACAAGCGTTAGGTAATTAAAACAAGGTAATAGTTATGGCAAGCTCAAACGTTAGTTGTAAGGTGATAGTTAGAAGTGCGTAGGGTAGTAATTAGGCAATAGGTATCGTAAGCCAGGCAAATGTGGGCTGTNTCTTCAGAATGCCTGGTGCACTGAGGGACGCTAGCCGGACAAGTGTAGGCACTTGATCCATGGAAGTATAGTGGCACATAAAGTTGGCGATCTCTTCTCGATTGCAGTCGGAGCACAGCACGGGCTCACCCTTAAAATTAGAGGAAGTGGTTAGCGCAGTGTTAATCGTCTAGAGCTTAACGTGTTGTGGTTGTAGTGGGAAGCAGGCTTTCGAGGAAGGGTTCAATGTTCCATTCAAGTAGGTATAGAATGTTGCAGTCATGTTTGTTATTGACAATCCTAGCCTCAGGTACTGGTGATGCTGTTGTTATTTGTATATGTTATATATATATATCTACATGCATATATATTTATATATGAACATATAAATATATATTTATGTGCATATATACACGGGGGTTTAGAACAAGAAGTTCAAAATTGAACACTGAGTAGAAAATGGCCTAATAAATCCTTTTTTTCAATAAAATGTTCCGAAAAATTCGGATTTTTGAAATATTAGCTGCTTATTGCTAGTAAAGGAAGAAATTTAATGGCACAATTACTCGAAATATTTATTTTTAATTTACTTTACAAAAATTGTTCAAAATGCTTCACCTACATCAATGCTCTTTTCAAATCTTAGCCTTAACGCCTGCCGGATATTAGGAAACAAGTCTGGCATTTCAGAAATTTCACCAGCAGCCACTGCAACTCTGGCCACGAGATCTCCCTCATATTCAATGGGTGTAGCAAAAACAAAGCTCTTCATGTGTTCCCCATAAAAAAAGAAATCGAATGGAGGCACGTCAGGGGATCTAGGAGGCCATACAACAGGACCATTTCGCCCGATCCACCAATTAGGAAATTGGTCATTCAGGTAATTTCGGACAATAAAAATTTCATCCTTTAAAACAATAAACAACAAATATCTCAAAAACCCGATTTTTTCCGAAAATTTCATGGACGATAAGTGTTAATTTGGCCATTTTCTAGATGGTGTTCTATTTTGTACCTCTTGTTCTGAAACACCATTTATATACATACATGATGAATATGCATGTATACACGAGGTATAACCCATCAACGAATATTTTCCAGCATACGGTGCTGCATGGGTGGAAGATGTTTAACATTGTGCATCCTAAAAACTCGAGGCTTACAAATAAAAAGGAGCCTCATATTTAACGCGGATGAAAATAAGAGCTCATATTCTACGCGAGTCACAGTAATTTTCACTTTTTCTAGACATCAACGGGCAGTTTTGTTCACCATTCTGAAGCAATTAGGATCGGTGTTAAGTGAGGCCGCAGCTCGGTCGAGAGGTGCGTGCCTGAAGGAGATAGCATCACTCGCAGGACACCTCAACCGGAGGCAGGTTCTGCCCGTCACAGGCAGGCGATGATGTCAGGCGCCTCCTGTCACTGTCAGACTCTCTCTTCCTCTGTCAGGCGCCTCTTGTCAGTCAAACGCTGCCAGGGAACGCGAACTACAAGGCTCCCGCTGTCAGGAGATGTCGCTAGCAACGGTCTCCTCAGGTTCGATGTTAGTTAATTAACTATAGTGTGTAAGGTAATCAACGACTGTTCTCTACGTTGAGTAAGCAACGCAAAGATAATTAAATGTTCTATTTGTTTTTCCGTTTAATGATTAGCAATACTATAACAACCCGAGTAAGTTCCTCGGTGCATTTAACTTTTACTTCTATTCTTGTGTAAACTGGAAAGTAACATCTGTGTTTTAGCCGATGTTTTTACACGTCAGAAGTAATTTATTGAATTGCTAAAGCCTTAGAAATGGTCCAAAATTGTATATTTAAGTATTACATGACTTACTGTGGATAAATAGATCACAAGAAAAATAATCTTTTGGTGATACAGCGCAAGGGAGAACTTTTCTGGTCAATGAGATGTGCATTTTATGTTACTAATCTACAGTATAAAAGATGCTTAACACTTGTAACGTTTCTTACAAACATTTGGAATTTGGTTCAAACAAAAGAGTACCGCATTACTTAGTGATGTTAAATTGAGTGAAATATAATTCATTAGATAATACAGTTAAGGATGAAATTATTCACACACTTTTGAACATTTTCACCAACCTCATAACAGAATGGTTGTTAATTTCTAAGTTTTTCTCACATCAATGAACATCTGAAAGAGAGTGTAGAAGCTAATTTTAAGACGATTGGGAAATGTTATATCATTGCAGCAAGTAAATTTGACGAAACGTTTCCGTGTCAAATTACACAAACAGTTGTAGAAATTTAAAAATAAGTATTTACAGTATTAAAATGTGCAATTTCGTTATTTCATTTATTGTGCAAGACGTTCTTAGTTATTCTTGTGTAGGTATATTGTGAAAAAATTATAGAGAAACTACGTGGTGCAATAATACGAGCTGCAACTACACTTACTAGCTGTTAGCGTCAGCTACCAGCTGTAGGGGACGCTTTATCAATGACGCGTTTACTTCACGATGGGAGAGACAAAAGCGCTTAGCGTTGACATGAGACAGAAGATTATTGACCTGCACAAACAAGGAAATGGTTGATGGTAAGATTTCCTCGCGCTTTGCCATCACGAGACCTGCGGAATGAAAGTTCAGTCAGTTTGGCACAGCAGAGAACTTACCCTGACATGAAAAGAAACAGATACAGGAATATTGAAATATCACGAATATAAAAAGATTTTCGATGAAATTGGTTTGCGCTGTCTTTGTTCAGGTTGCCGATGCACCGTGCAGTAAGGTGAACATGGATCTGAACTATAGCGATTGCGTGGCTTCAGACAATCAAAGTGGCAGCTCTGCTATGACGTCCGATGAATTTTAACTTGAATCCAATTGGAAATTCACAACTAAAATTGAAATTTCGATATGAGAGTTACTCTCAAAATGACCCACCAGGAATTAATTTTGTTACCATCAGAAAATAGAAGAATATTTCTACAAAAACTAATTAAAATATTATAAACTACTTGGAACGATTGTTTCTAGTTATGTAATTAAAAACCATGCTAACAAAGGCTAATGTTATTCTGCTGATAATTTCATCTTAACGTTTGTGTATATTGTAAGATTTCCTCGTTGTATCCACAAAATTGAATTTATTTCTTTAAAAATGGAGTTTATATTTTTTCATAATGCTCGTAATAATGATGGCAAAATGTAGAATTGTTCTGAGTTTTCTTTCCCTCGAATGGTTATTAATATGCAGTTTTTGAGAGGGAAAAATTTGTCGCAAAATGTAAGTGTTTGAAGTAAGGAGAGTCACGTTTCTCTTGTGGTGATTGCGTATAATTCAGCATGAAGCATCTTTTTCTTTGTCTCATAAACTCGTTTATTGTTAAAATTAGAGATAAATGCTATAATTGTATTCTTTACTACGGGAACCTTCTTTGGAACACGTTGATAGCAAATACTTCTCTCAGCGCGTGGGCTCACTCAGCTATCACGTTTATCACACTATAGAGCTGAGCTTCATTAAAAACATTGGTTTTATGGCTGATGAGATGAGGATGAGACAATCGAGCTAGGGACCGTCGCTGTAGCCACCAAGGTCTCCCTCATGTCTGTCATGTAGTGCGGAACAGCCGGACGCGACATCGGGCTTAGGCTCTTGGCAGCAACGATATCCACTACAGATTTCGGCATGGTGCGGATGGCTGATGAAGAATAAGTTTACTCCCTAAGTAACGGTAAAATGAAAACGATTTCAAACATATTTAGTTCTTTTTTTATTTTAAAGTCATTTCTAATTAATAGTTCCAGGATGTGAAATCTGAATGCGATTATACGGGGAAGGTTATTTTCTGAGAATATAACTGTAAGATTTTCAAACTTGTTGAAATTAATTAATTCATTTTTCAGATTTTAGTTGAGTTCAATATCCTACTCTTTGATTCATGGTTTGTTTTACCGTCTCTCCATGAGAATTTCTTTCAGAATTTCTTCCGCTGATGAAAAAAAATCCCTATCCTGCTAAATTAAGTTACTTCTGTAGGCATAATTGTTAATATGTTATTGTGTTTACTACACAGCACATAATGTCATGAATGATCATTTATGGCTTAGCTCAAATGGCACCACCATATGCGCATGTTTCATTTGTATTAGTTAGGCGGAAAAAATGAAATTTATTTACTAGGTGGCGATTATACTTCAAGTTTGACAGCTCTTCATAAGTTTAAAATATTTTTGATTGGTAATGGAAAACGCATTCGGGGTCTGTCTCACAGTTGTCTGAGGAAAACTTCCCCGCAGAACTACGTCATCTCTCACTCGATCGTTTCAAAGTTTTTCTGCGGATTTTTTTCCAGCGATAAATACAAGTTTTAAAAAATCATATACTGAATTTTTATGACAGATCGGCGAAATTGTACTTAGCAGAAGCGTATTTTGTGAATGTATTTTTTGAAGCAATATACGCGCTCAGTTTTCCTCCATCAGTATTTTCAAAATAATTAGTAATAAATGGCCCTAGAGTTAATCTTCTCATTCGGTTAATTTATGAGAGAGCAAATGAAACCTCCGTAATGGAGTGACGCATGTGGAGCAAATGGGCATGGTGCATTGATGCCTGTCACATTTAGTTTACTTTAGGGTGATTGCAAGTAATATTGGTTTTACCAATGACATTAAAATTTGTTTTCGGTTAATTAGAGTTATCATGAACATCACATTCAATATACTATGCAAACGCTAAGACTGAGTGTCTGAAGGGTATCTACGAACCTGATAACTTGTCTTGCGTTAAATTTAATCATCATTCAGCATTCGCTGTCTCGAATTGCACCCATTAATTTAGGTATTTGTTATGTAACAAGCTTACTGTACAATTAAGTGGTTTTACTGCATCATTTTTGTACAGTAATTGCGTAAAATAATTGTGGACGACTGGTGTTCCAATTCGAGCTAATAAAACCGCACCCACCCATTTATTATTTTCTAATGTAGTTCTTTGCAGCGCCGTGCATAGAAAGGCCGAACGACTACATGAGAAGTAGTAATGAAAATAAAAATGTATGTGGTAGAAACTATGCATACTAAAGCTGAGCATCAATGACCTTTCAATCTTTGAAATTAGATTACTCAGTCGTAGCGGATGCAAAGATATTTTTGATTAAAACTATATTCATGCTTATTACTAATACATGAAATTAAATTAAAATCAATCATGTAGCCCTGAAACTTCGTATGAAAGTCAAATAAATGCACTATCAATCACATATGTTAAGCAGCTGGTGTTATTAAAGAGGAACCCCATTAAAGCTAATTACTTACACTCTTAGGGGATGGAGACAACTCGAATAAATTCAAACCAAAAATACAGAGAGCTTCTGTAATTGCTTATGGATTATGATGTTATCAGACAAGCATCGTAGTGGGGCTACTCTGGGTCACCACACAATTTACTTCGAGTGATGTACAACGAGTACATCGTGAAAAATGTGTCCGATTCAGTAGGGGGTACACGCTACGTTCAGTGGAAGGCATAAAATAAAAATATAAGGAAGGATGGGGTACGAGCAGTTCTTTTGGACAATCAGTATAAAACGGTGACTTTAATAGAATAATTTAGGTTAACAGTAACAGAAAGGATTTTCATTAGCGGTATAAAATTGGTTTAGCTCGTGCAATGTAAACTAAGTTAATTGTAGGAACGTGGTCGATTTATTACTGGACATGAAAAAAAACATTGGTGGGATAAGTTGAGATACTAGATCATAGAAAATGAACAAATGACCGTTGATCAAGTTGTAAATACCGTTTTAGATCAAGTTATAAATAAATACAAGAAAAATTGGTGCAATAAGTCCATTTCCTAACAGTTGGTATTTATTTAGTTCACTGACGAAATCAGGTCACTTCATGGCGTGGTTGTAGTCAGTTAGCTCGAGGAACAAGGTCCGTTCATTAAGCGTCGTAAAGCATATTCTCTAGGCGGCTAGAACTCATTTCACTGGGCAGCATAAAGTAGGTTCTTTATGGGTGACAAAAACACTGCATCTTATTAATTAAATTATTATGGCCAAAGCGTATCCAGAATCTTTCATGTCAGAAAAAGGTAAATAAAAATGAAGAAGATTTTCGAACAGAAGTGAAACGAATGTGATGGTTTATTTATTTGAAAATTTAGATTGACGCTCATATGCCCAGTAAAAAAAATCAGTCTCATTTAAGCAAGCAAAATAAATCCGTGGTCAAATCCCGTGATCAGAACGCAACAAGTAGCCTTAGCTCCAGTCTCCCAACTACATGTGTGTCAGCTGCACTGAGCCGACAATCTCATCCTTGCTCCTCGTCACTTTTCTTGAGAGAAAAAATGAGCGATACAATGCTCGCAGTGATTGTCTTTTCTAAATTGTTTGGGGAGCCATTAGAAAGATCGTCGAATGCAGTCTGAATCCAACGCACAGGCTTGAAATTTCAAGAACTCCAACAAAATTTTTGTCTATATTTCACTCTCATTTCAGCCACACAACATTCTAATTTCATTTTTCTGTGGCATACATAATGTTGACCCGGATTCACGCCCTATATTCATAATAATAACTATTGTTATTAGTGGCCCACAGCTGCCTTGCTACCATAAATAAAAGAATTGTATTCATTGTTCAAGACCACATCTCTTCCACTCTATTCAAACAAAATTTAATTCTTTTAAAGTCAAAGTCGAAGCTAATCTACATGTAGCATTATCACCTCTCCTGGCACTCGAATTTCGGCAGCGAATCATTGTTAGCTATTCAAACATTATATATGAATGACATTCTGCATTTCTATCAGAATTGGAATACGCAGTGGCTAGTGTTCAATGCGCTCAACCTGGCATTGTGCGAGATGTCGCTCCACAAAATACGGCCAAAACCTTCCGCGAGTTAGACTCGGAATTTCAGTTGAGCGGTAGTTGCCGGATGCAGCAAATAAACTCTTTTTAGCAAACGTTTCCCCTCGCTCTTCTTCGCTTACTCGGCATATTTTAGGAAAAATAAGGTTTCAAATTGTGATTTCATATAAATAAGGTTCATTTATTCGGAAGTAATAGTCCAAGTCAACTCACGAGCTGTGCAGTGAAGGCATTTTGAGCATAAATAATTCTGAGGAAAATTCACTATATATCACGGTGTCAAAGTGTTGGGTGTGCTGTGATCGTACCTATACTTTCGCACTCGGAAATGAAAAGCTAATGATTTTAAAGCTCGCACTAGGGTAAAGTAATGTGTTGTTAAACTTTGTATTTAGCTCATTTTAGGCTTCATATTCAACGCCATTTCACTTTGCGCAACCAATAAATGGCTTTGCTGTTCAATTTAATGTTGATAGATCAATCTAAAATTCAATAAAATATTTAATTCAATGTTAGGTTAATGAAGTTAACCTTCTGTTTATCCGTAAAGAAATGAACTATTTCACGGAAATGACTTGAAGTGCGATGAAATCATTAATGTGCCACAACGTTTTTTCTTGACGAGCGGGCGTAGAAATTCGAAAGCGGTGCAATTACTTGACTATGGCGTCGATGAATTTTGAGTTCCAGACCCGTTATATCGGACGTGTAAACTACTTGACCACGGGATTTTACGGCTTCGTTGAGCAACTTTTAAGCCTGTACCCTCAGCTGCCGGTTTTATGAAGTGTCACTAGCCAGGCCTTATGAAGCGTAACTCCGGAGAGTTCATCTTTAGAACTTCAAATTAATCAAAATCTAGGCCATATTTGCCAAAATCAATTTCAAATTAATCAGATTCAAGTTCATATTAATTCAGTACAATTCAGAAAATTATTCAATATCAAGTTCAAATTGATGCTCATGCTTATATTTATCAAACTCAAGTTCAAATTAATCAAACTGAAATTAATATTGATTAACTTCGTTTCTTAAAAGTATTGTAATTATTATTGTAATAATTTAGCCCATGCGCATTGTGAATGCATTGCACAATGTGTAAGGTACAGCGTGAGTAGAATCCTGCAGCTCCGGATTTTGTTTACATATTGAGGAAGAACATCTTGATCTTAAATATCTTGCTAAAATATCAGTAGATAATCATTTTGATGCGAGGAAAAACATTCTAGTTATCATTTATTTTAAATAGATATTTAAATAAATAAGATCCACAAATGTGCTGTGATATGTTCGGGATAGGGATTTCAGGAATTAGCGGGCGAGTGTCGGATGCTAACCTCGCCCAACATCCCGTTACAAATTCTGATGCTTCTAAATACACCCGATATACTGCTGGTACTCGATAACAATACTTAAGAGCTCATTCCATCCGCTCATCTTGGCTTCGTGAAATGATGCAGAGCTGCATTGAAATGACCATTGCTCGTTATAAAATGTCTTCCAGCCCAAAATGACATTTTTCCGATTCCAGTGAGCCTGAAAGTCATTGTGTCAAGCTAAGCATCATATTTTACAAAAAAACGAGGGACCTTCAAGATTGAATCTCCATTTCCTTTGGACTAATTTTTACCAATTTATTGATTGAATATGAAGTTGAGTTTGATTAATTTAAGTTGAAGCTGAATTCATGAGATTAATGAAACCAACTAACTCGTGAAATTAATTGAAATTTGAGTTTGATGAAAACGATTAATTTCAACTTGAGTTTGGCAAACCAAACTTAAGTTTACTTCATCTTATCTGTCGTTTGAGCAATGCAAACTTGAATTTGATTAGTTTTAAATTGAAAAGGTGTAGTTAACTTTCAACAGCGTACGACCGAGGCATGTTTTTTCGCATTACGTGGTGTCGTTCTACCTCAACAAAACACTCTACTTCGCACTCTGGTTAAAAACACTCTTACTTTGCTGAGTGTCCTCTCGACTGTACAGAACGCATTCCACTTAAAGCAGGGCCTTCTCAGGAGGGTAGCAATCACTTCACTGTGCTTAGAGCTCTCTCAACTGCGATGCAGTACATACATACATTCCCCTTTGCACATTGCCCTCAAGGTTCACAAGCAATGAGTTCACACAGTCCATGCAAATGCTCATACATACGTTCAACGGAAGGACGTGATTAGATTAAACGTAAAGTCTGCCTGATGCCTGTGGTGAACTCGGTGATTAGGTTTGAATGGCTCGTGTTTTACGCTCTCAAGTCCAGTCCGGTTGCTGTAAGAAAGATTGGTTTGGTTTATACTGAAATGTTTCCATATTTATTACACCCTTCTTGACAATTTCTGATTCGATAAGGCACCACTCGAATCATACTGTGAACGTAAAACTGAACGCTCTAATATCCAGCACCGTATCCACTTTAATTCATTTGAAATTTGCAGATTCTTTAGGTTTACCTTCAATTTTAACACAGCCCTAAACGTGCCGTTGTTGTAATTGTTGGTGCTCTCGTCATGTTCTCGCCAAATTCAATGTTGGCGAATAATCTACTCGAAAAGCGAAGACTTCAAGAATGAGCTCCCGATCCTATGAAACAGGGACCAGAGAGTGACAGCATTGATGGTGAGAGGCAAGGGACGAGCCCGATGATCTTGTTTTGGCATGAGCTCCAGGAAGCGAGGTCGCGAGGGTCAGCCTTGCTCTGTCACTCGAGACGAGCTTTGTGGGACGAGAGGGAAGCGTCACGCTTCCCGCGCATCGCGAGCCTCTGACTAGGTTAGTTAAAAG
Source organism: Platorchestia sp. MABIK (assembly GCA_014220935.1). Taxonomy (NCBI): domain Eukaryota; kingdom Metazoa; phylum Arthropoda; class Malacostraca; order Amphipoda; family Talitridae; genus Platorchestia; species Platorchestia sp. MABIK. The sequence goes on from JACJUY010003455.1 coordinate 28,720, forward strand.
AGCTTCGTGTAGGTGACCATGGTCCTTTCTGTTTGGTCGTCTCAGTTGGATTTTTCTTGTGAGTCATATGCGTTCGCAAGTGGCAGTCAATGAGCCTTATTATGGTATTGCGATAATGGGTAAAAGAACTAAGAAAGTACTTTTGTGTTGATTCATAATAATTTATTGAAAAATCTGTAAATAATAAATTTCAACCTTCGCGGTCGTTTTCAATACGTGGAAAACGTTAAAAGAAAACAAGTTGAATCGAAACGAAACACAAATGCCTAAATAAGGAGAACAATATAAACATAACAAAGGAAAAATTCTACTCTAATAAAAAGGAAAATTCCGATTGCTTTCCATTTGATAAAGATTTATCTTTTAAAACCTTTTATAAGAAGTATTACAAACTAGGAGTTGCTCTCTAGATGAACGCTCACATCGAAACGAATACTTGAGCGAGACCTCAAGTAAGCACAAAATACAACCATAAAATATTATAGTGATGATAATTTTTCATGCATCAATCACAAGCGTTGTAGGACTCATAAAATAAAGCTACCCAATCTAGGCATTGAATAAACTCCTCCAGAAGAATTTTTAATATCTGCTATAACATATGAGGGTCAAAATTACGTTCCTAAAATCAACATTTCAAGAATGTAGCAACAGCTGTAACTTGACGCGTCTCCAGAGCTCATCCAGTAATTATTGATCAAAAGTAACAGCTGCTGATCATGTGTCGTTTTCTGGACGCGTTCTTTGTTAGGTAATGGATGCGGGTGCTGATGGGCAATATTCTTATCTGTGGCGAGTCAATCCTGAACAAAGACTTTCGTGATAATTGATCTGCCACTCTGCGCTTTAGCTAATAATGAGCATTGGCTCACTCTCTTCAACTGATAAAATGAAAAGAGTTAGGCTCTGATAGACTTTGGAAGCTCTTTGTAACCGCTGGTTCATGTGTAAGGAACTAGTCAAAAACATTAGTAAGCAAATTTGCAGCCACTTTCTAAAACTGGAAGCGAGAGTTATTACTCATCCCCAGCATTCTTCTCAACGTTTACATTACGTTTGGAATTTTAATGAAACTTTTAATTAAGGGTAATGCTCATTTTATAAGCCAGGAAGTATTTTTGCTTGTTCGTCAGAAATTTACGTATAATAGTGCAAACAAAATACACTTATCTGCGTTGTATGAGTACTCATGCCAATCACTCGGCCACTGAGTTTCATATCCAGTAAAATGATTCGTAAAAGGTATTTTGGAACACATGTTTATATGATCTAAATAACTTTCTTCATTTTTTTTTAAAACGAAAATATTTTCAAAAGTTTTGGTTCCGTACAAATCTGTGGTAGCTCACCTTAGAGTACTTAGAAAATTAATAAATTTATGCAACCCCAGGGCTTCAGTAAACATACTTGAGACGTCTGCTGCGTGCCAGAAAGGCAAAAAAAGAAAGAACTTCACACTCCAGTGTGCTTAAGTTAACTTCCAGCAGCTACAACAGACTATCACTGGATGCATGAGGGCTGCAGAGATCACAGCAGAAGCGCCACGTGCATGCGGGTATCGCAAATCGATACATTTAGCCGTTACTCTACTCCAGCAGCGAGCTCAGCTTGCCAGGCCTGCGCGTGACGGTTGTGTTTCATTCCTAGTGAGGGGATGTGTTATTTTCACACAAGATTCAAAATAAGAGGCACAGCCGCGTTCTGGTTAGTGTTTTCTAGCGTTTTCAGGCAGTCAAGAACGAGTTAAGCGTCTAAACAAGAGCGGTCTGCTCAGTTACTGTGTTGACATCTGGTGTGGGCAGCTTGGGTGTGATCAGACATATGCCGCGGTAAGGCGTGAGGTGAGCGTTTTCGATTTATTGTTGTTTGTAGTTAGGTCTCTTATTTTACTCGTAATTCTTGATCTTGCCATCTTCTTTTACGCTGCCGCAACAGATCATCGCATTATCAAAGTACTCATCTCGAAATCCCTCTGTGTCTCAAAAAATACGTTTGTTCGTTTTAAAGACTTAAATCTCTTGGTTTGTTTTAAAAATTCATCAACACTCACCCAAAATAATGAAAATTGTCGCAGATCATTTATCAGTTAGATATATTTTCTCGCCTTCATTGTATCTAAAGGCAAATAGGTCGCTCGCTAACATATCCTTCAGCTGTATAGTGAAGGTTCATTTATTGTTTAAGCATCCGCCTAGCCTTCATAGGCTGTTTCTGAATTCACTTGAAATAAGTAATTATATAGATAAAAAGGTTAGCTCATACATGATTTTCCCATGCAGATAATACACTAGGCCTAACTGGAGAGATTCATGAAGTGATCATACGCCTCCTCCGCTGGGAGCATTAATTAATCACGCTACCCGACTCCCCCGACCGCCTGGCAGCGGGAACTGCCACTGCTGGCGCTACAGCAGCTCCGCAGCCGTTGTCGCTTGGTGGCACGCGCGCGCACCCTACTTCCTCCACTCATATGGCGCTATCTTCTGCCTCACTGTTTATTTTTAGCCATTCTCAACAGTTGCTGCTAAACTGCACGCCCTTCCGCACCAACTCAAAGAAACCAAGAGGCAGAGTCGCATCCGCTTGCGATCTAACTTCCGCAACTTCCGACTGGTAGGGGTGATCTGTTGTGTCCAATCTTACTGTTTCAAAATTTTGGCTTCATTTGTGTTTGTCTAACTCACCAGTGCAAGAATTGTACATGTTATGAATGGATGTGTTGCACAATGGTAGAAACCTCCGAGAAACTATGAGAGGTATACCTGGAGAAATTGACAATTTATCTATGCCTCGGGGCCCTAAAAAATAAGACAAATTTACAAGTGGTGGAAATATTGTATGCATCAAAGGGCTTGCTTACTAATTATGTTAAAACCTATAACATACCATCATTCACCCCTAAAAATGCACAAAAATGTATAGGAGTATTAAATATTAAATTTACAGCATCGAACATTTTATTTCTGTAAGTCAATATAGAGCATTTTACGAGTACTTCACAGTACTATCCAATGACTTATAACTGAAGACAGTAATCCTGTTCTATGACGCTCGATAATAAGAGTCAATACATATACTCCAGTCCTACGACACTTAATAGCTAATTGGGCAGCATTTGTTTCACGAGCCCAAGAGAGGAGGGAGCCCCGTGTTTTTGCAGGGAGTGCCCAGGTGGCAGCCCCAGACGGCGGGCAAACCGTTGAGCTCCTGCCCAGCTGTTGCTTCCCGTGCGCCTTCCCGCCGCGCCTTTCCCACACTCCTCACACGCCCCTCACTCGCTGCCGCCGCTTTGTGAAACCCTCGCATGCTCGTATCTCACCCTATCTTAAAGGCTTCTTGATCGCTCACAACACATCTCGCGTTCTAGCTATCTCATTTTCTATCTCATCTTAAAGTGTTTTTATGCTGATTGCTGCTCACTGGAAGCTTGACCTTTCTGTATTTTAACCAGAGTAATTATGAGCAGTACTTTGTCTTCAGTGCCGTACAAAGTATGTTATAGTCCGTCATTTCGTTCCAGTTACTGTCGAAATAATTAGGTGGATGTATATTTTGGCTGTACATATGCATCGCGCTCTAATTCTTATTTTAAAGGTGATGATCCTCAATAATATTAAATCCTTTTCGCTGGTATTCTTAACTGGTATGATCTTTAAATTGCAAAACATTTTCATGAAAACTCCCCCGGTCCAAATGTTATTTTGTCTTCCCTAGAGCGTTCAGCAAAACTTCCACATTCTGTTTTGCTTTAAGGACCTCTCACACTCCGTGTTTTCACAACTTGTCGACGTCCCAATTTCTACCTTCCTCATCTCCGTCGTCCGTCCCTTTTCAGTGGAGAGAGTTGAGGCTCATTGCTGCCCTCCGTAGCCTGAAGTTTTAGGTTCGCTCATCGGACAGTAGAGTGGCCTCTCATGCCTTGAGTTACAGGCAGCAAATGGAAATTAGTGTGATACAAAAATAGTTCACAGCATGAATGAAAAACAATTAACTTGGATTCATTTTTCGTTCTAGTTACGCTTTAAAATTCTCTGAATGAAAGGATTATAGCAACTCAAGTTCATAACATGAGTGGTTATGCAGCCTATGAAAAAGTAAGGCTTGCAGCGGTGTTAGCTTTCCTCCGTTGTAGCTTTATTCGGCAAGATTTTACGTTTTTAGCTGTATTTGTGGTGCTGGAGGCTGCGCGAGAACTCGTGATCCCGTGCTCGAAGTGAATAGAAGTGATTGATGAAAATATTTCTAATTAAGCTATATCAAAAGTCATCTGTAAACCTGTTAGCCGCCATGGGTTAAACTAAAGTTCACATTCAATTTTAATTTATGTTAATTGTAGTGAGCAATTTTGAAAATGGTAGACACTAATTAGATTGCACCCTTATTTAACCTTAATTAAACATTTATGAAAATTAAGTTCGTTTTCGGTCGGTCAGGAGTATTATGAAAATCCCTCCGTGTACCACCGGTGGCTCACATGGCGGTTAACGTGTCAAGAGAAAAAATTGCTGGAAGTTAACAGGTAATTTGAAAGATTTTTCATTCTGAACAAGATGCTGTTTCATGCGTAAATCAAAATGAAAGCACAAGCTAAAATAATGATCCAATATTTTTGAATTTCCTTAGGATCGTTGCAGTTTTCTCACAACACGTTCTTAAAAGCTTTTAAATACTTCAAGAAAGAATGACACCGCTTGTTATGAAACGCTTTGGAACAAAGGGTAGAGCCTTTATCACGTTGAGTTGGTATTGGTACAAATGTGTAGCACTAGGTAAATTGCTCATTTACTCACCAGTATCAACGAATACCATTTCAACTATTTTACTACCTTTATTTAAATTGGACTTGGACGAGAAGTTAAAATGTTTTCATTGGATGAAATTTTTCCGGATTTTTAAAAAGAATAAAAAATAATCAAGCAGTACAAACGGCTTTTCAATTCTGCTACTTCAAACCCTATCAAAATTGCCCCAGCAACTGCGCAAAGGCGGTTAACGTGTTAATGCAGTTATCACTTACTCGAAAATACCTTATTATTTTATTGAATTTAACAAGCGTGGGGCCGTTTAAATATCATTTTGCAGAAATCATAAGTTAGGACTAAAGTTAAAAGCTCAGTGTCGCAAACCTCTAATCTATAATATTAATATTGTTATACCTTGGGGTTTCTCGCCTCCACTAATAATGTTGGAAAAAATCAGCCGGTAATTTGAGCTTTACCTCGAGCGGTACCATGGTTACGGTTGACTCTTGTGAGGTGACTGTCGCACCAGGATCAGCTGTTGTTAGGCAGATAAAAAAAGTGTGGTTAAATAAGAATGCGCTAGGATCTGTTAGGTTAACGTAGAATAGGGTAAGACAGTGTAGGTTAAGATAGATTATTAAAAAAAATATCAGGTTAGGATTGGTTAGCACAGTATCTTCTATTTCAGCTAACAAATCGTTACATTTTTCGTGTACAGCAAGTTAGAATAGTCTTTGATAGGTTACATCAATAGGTCAAATTGTTGAGAAGTAGCATCTTGTAAGGAAGGATTCAGGAAGGAAACGTATAAGGATGGATTCAAATAGGTAAGAACATTATCTTCCATAAAAGGGTTGAGTTCAACATCGTCCATAACAAAGGAATATTCAATTAGGTATTTTATTGAATAAGAAAAAATTGAAGTGAGATTTGAAGCACACGAAATAATTTTCCATAGTACTCAATTAACTATCAACCAGACACTCAATAAACAGTTTTGTAGATTTGTTGACAATAAGAATATAGCGACTATGAACGCATTTGTCGTGGTCATTTAAAATATTCAGCAGGGATCGTTCTATAGCTAAGAGAGAGGCCGGAATAAAAGACAACGCCCTGCAGTGAGCAGTCAAGACCAGCGCAGTGAGTTATTTTTTATGGTTGGCCAGCGGCGCAGGCTGCGGCGACCACACGTGCCACCGACGCGCTCTCCATCATCTGTGCGGGCACTCTCGCTCCTCTGCCCTGTTCTCATTAATTCAAATGGAGAACACAAAACGAGTCAGCGGAAAACGCTCGATTTCCTAATTAGCTCATTTGTGTAGTATAATCTTAATAAGGTGTTGTGAATATACTTTTGGATTATCACACACAATGCCTAGTCTCACTTTTTCGCTGCCTGCATGCATGTTTTTCGCCACCCAAGTAATTAAATCGCTTGGGCGGCGAAAAACATGCATGCTCCGGCGAAAAAGTTAGACTGGGTGCCGCTCTACTGCGGTTTTAATGAGAGTAAACTTATTTTATCAAATTTATTTTGAAGTGAAAAAATTCTATTGTTTTGATGAATTTAGAAAACACTGGAATGATATTTGGATTTAATAATCGACTTTCATGAATTTCAAGTTTCAGATGACAATTTTCGGAACTCTTCCTTGAATGGGGCTTCAATTTATTTTCTATGCTTTCTCACATTCGGTCATGCTTCAGCTGTTCCTATAGTCAATCATGTGAATAGGGCTGAGGGTTTTTTCCTTCAGATAACTTCGTTGCTCCAGCAGACGATACTGTTGAGAAGGGTCTACACCGTGGTCTACTCGGTGTCTCACGCGGCGCCCTTGCTCGCGTAATTAATGGTGGGAAAGTGTCTCTTTCACCAGAAAGTCTTGCTGCTCAACTCGCGCGCTTTTTATTGTTTCCGTTAAAACTGTCTACTCTTTTCATTCTATAAGCCGGAGCAGGAATTGAATTTGTTTTAAAGCTTCAAACATGTGGAGATATCTGGAAAATATTGACGTTTAGTTACAGGCAAAGTTTTTTAAAATTTGAAACGTTTGAATGTTTTGCATTGAAAATTGTTTTGAAGCAAAATATGCTGTCAAGGATCTTCCATTTCCAAAAAAAAAGACAATTAGAGGTTTTCTCAAAAAATCTCCCATAAGTCACATTTGAGTTATTCCACGAACGCAACTAGCACTACGATTGCTGCATGACAATTGGCGGTCTAAAAAAGGAATGAAAATAGTCTGAGTTTAATTTATTTATCGTCTTTTAGTTTTGCCTCCTCCTGCAGTCATATTGTAGTTACTTATCATTATGATTCGATCTGCGTCGCATGAATAGAGTTTAATTTATCACTACTTGCAATACTGAATACATTCAAAGGCTGTAGAGCCCTTGTTCACCTTGCCCTGAAGCTAGATTTAAATTTACGACGCGAGACGATAAAATATTACCATGCTTCACGTCATGATGAAGCGAAATTAAGATTTCCTCTAGCTACAGCCCACTTAAATGAATTTTTAATTGCTACTGCACAACAAAAGAAGAGAAACCATCTGAAAAGTAGGCTGCAGTTATTCTTATTTTGATCAGCATTCGACGTTCAAAATATATTTGCGTTAGTAACACTTAGTTGCTCATAAATTATCCTTCGTACTTTAAATAGGTCTTCACTTTTTGAGTGAATTTTTATTAGGCAAATTTATCTGTAGTGTAATGGTTAAAATCTGTTCGAAAATTTACAGTGAGAGAAATTAGTTCACCAGGCTTACCGAGTCGGGCTTCTAGCTCACGATGTGCGGTGCCGGGCACCATGTCATCAGTCTGTGCCGGCATCTCCCATAGAATATTTTGTAGACCCTTGACATTCACCTTTGAATTATAAAATCGCATCAATACACTTGATAACGAGAAATAAAAGTATCATAGGCATTCAATCGTAATAACTTTCATCGGCTTGCACCATGATGTCAAACGCACCACACTCGCAAAATTGTTTCTTTAAAATAGCATTGTATAATTTGAAAATTCATTACACAAGTGTTTTCTGGCAAACTGCTATCATTGCAACAATTTCTTAAGATGTATGAGCTGAATATATAACTACCACCCTATGAGGAATTATTTTTCCGAAAACAGTAAAACTTTGCTCGCCAAAAAAGAAATTTGAAAAATACCGTACTCGTCCTATGTGTTTCTTTATTTTTCGGTTCTTCTTGAGTTATTTTCGAGATAAAACAGTGAGGGTACACCTAAACTATCCATTTGTTCTATAAAATTGGTCATCATTCTTCAATCAGGATCTAACTCACTTTTCACACATTTGTTGTGAAATTGAACAATGACAGGAACTGATTTTAAAATGCTCACAAATAATTGAGAGAATATTAGAAGAGATCAATTGCTACCGTTTTACATGCACCCTAAAGTAGCACCCCATCAAGCGAATAAAAATTGCCTTCATTCCGTCAGCAATAACGATGCCCAGTCAACATTTGAGAAACAATGTCAGCCTGATCAGAAAATATCTTGACAGTGTTGGTATTGCGTCATTCAATCATCCTTGGCATAAGGTGATCCTAGAAGTGGAATTGAGCTTTCTGCATGATTGACCGACACTGAATTTACTCTGTATACATATGATAAATTTTACTTGACCCTCTGCTGAGAACTGGACTGTCTACGTTAACAACATATATTTCTGAAACCATAACCATTGCTTCCCATATCATAACATACGATTCAAAACCAAGTCAATTAATAGTATTACCTGCACTGTCTTTTGCGAAAAATATTCTCATCCTGTTGATGCTGCCTCAAAACCGCGACGACAGTCCTAGTGTCTGGTGAAGACCGCGAACCTTGAAACGGAAAAACAGAAACGTATGTTTCGTTCAAATTTGGGTCAAGCTTATGTCTGAAGGGATGCGCAGAAGCGAATTTTGTTCTAGCAATTCATTCGCATAAGTTTTGTTAAAAATACTTAGCTTAAGGGGGAGGTAACTCCTGGAACGAAAAAGTCCGTAAAGGAGGGAAGAGATTGTGAAGTATTAATCTTCGAGTTCGTCACAGATATTCTACGTTTTACTTCCCCCTATTCCAAGCACCGCCTGTTCCAGCAGCAGCAAGCAGCTGGTGATGGTTTCTGTGCCGAGAGTTCGTTACACGATTAAAGCGGCTGTTGTTTTTAATGAGCGGTCTGGCGCTCGCAATAATTAATTCAGGTTCCCGCAACCATCATTACAACTGATGGACAACCCTTGTTGGCATTTTTTATTGGATAATAGAAACGGTGACTTTTTTGATAGGTTTCTCTGTAGGAAAAGGTGATGGCGGTGAGCAAAGCGAAGTTCGATTATTTTTATTTATCGTGAAAACGTAGTTACAGTTAGTCACAATGAAACTCAAGTGATTATCATCAGGAGCTGAAAAAGAGTCGTTTATCGTGAAGACAATCTATAAAGAACTTAGTCTAGAAGTTTTAGATCTATGTTTATTTCTAAAGTGTTTAGAGGAAGTAAAAGAGAAAACAAATTCTGAGTTAAACGAACCAAAAAACTAGCACTTCAAACGTGCTTGTCTTGAATTAGAAAAATACTAATTGAAGACCCATGAACAGGTATATTTCATTTGGAGAGGATTTGAACCTGTGGAAATAAAGGAAAACTAGACGACGAACGTCAAATTTTGGTGAACACAAGTATAAAGTTCTAACTTATTAATGCTTATTTCTTTCGTGAATGAATTGTTTGAGGAAATGCTCTCTTCCACCAGCATGCTAGGGTTAGTGAATCCATGTAGATTCAGAGAGAACTACCAAATTGATCAAAGATTCAGAAACTGATTCCTACTCTGTCTTACTTATTAAGTATTATATATCGTGTATTTTAAAAAATATTAAGATGCATGTTTCAACAAAAGCTGGTTCTTCCAACTGTTATTTTAATCTCAGCAGTTCTGTGAGAAATTCAATAAATTCATGGTATATCATGTTCAAAATCGGTTAGCTTTATTAATTATCGAGTTGAAGCATAAATTCATTGAAATGACATAATACCATAGGTCAGACCTTGAACAATTCAAGGATAGGCTTTTCAATAGAGGGTCATTGTCCCAAAGAACATGGACAACGTTGGTACACCAAGAGAAAGCAGGAAATCGTTCAAAAAAGCTCTTTTGCAATGATTTTTATTTTCATCCAGCACATGCGCAACTTGTTTCAGCCAGCACGTGCGCAACTTGTTTCACCCAGCACATGCGCAACTTGTTTCACCCAGCACATGCGCAACTTGTTTCACCCAGCACATGCGCAACTTGTTTCACCCTGCACATGCGCAACTTGTTTCACCCAGCACATGCGCAACTTGATTATCCATGCGTGAGTCTGCCTTTGTCACTTAGTATTCACCTGTTCCGCAATGTACTCTTCTGTGTGTCAACAGGTCAATTATTGATTGATATTATTGGTGAGTTTAAGCCTCCCTATCCGCAACAAAGGCCCTCCAAAGAGAGGAAGGAAGAAGGCATTATTTGGTATGGAGTTAAGGGAACGCGGAATCTATGCAGAAAGGGCATAGAAACAGTAAGATGAGAAAGAAGTTCACGAAACAGGATCAAAGTTGAAGAAGAAAGTAGTAGGTGCTGAAAAAACAGGACAGCAGTGAACCGAAAAAACATGGTTCTTAACATAACAAAAGCATTTTATTTCAACAAAAAGATGGCCTACCTAACTCTCAACTCGGGCCCTCACATTGTCCCCTTGGGAGTACTAATTCCCATAGATACAATATTTGTATCCCCTGAGGGGGGCCAATTATTGAACAAGAGTCAACTTAAGTATTGAAAGTAAAGGACAAATTCGATGTCTCTTGTGAAGCTGCTATAAATCATGTGACGTTAATCATATTTTATAGTTATGTTGCACTCGATGAAATCCAAGTTGCAATAAAATCCCGTGTGCGAGTGTTTTTCGAACGCTTTGCACTATAATCATTTCATTCTTCACCGTGGTTTCTTTCAGTAGCAGTTTTCTATTGATAAGTACAATTTACCTCATATCATTTTGTGCAAGGCCTCATAGTTTTGTTCGACGGGATTGATTCTGTCAAAACTGGGAAATTTTTTTATTTCAGATCATACAAAGGTTTTCTGAGTACAGAAGTAGCCCAAAACACTAACAACACAATAGCAACATAACATTAGGATCTGCTATCGGAACTCTGGCCCAAGCTCGCAAAACCAAGCCGCTGCCGGCACCACTAGGAGGAAAAAAAAATCGCCGAACAATTAAGGGAATAAGCGCGAAGTTTAAGAGCATTTACAATAATATTGCTGTTATATCTCATTTTGCTAACATTTTGAAACTTTTTCTCTGTTCCTATTAGAATTAATATTTTAATATAACATTTGATGCTTCGTTACCAAGCGTAAAACGATGTTTGACCGAAACAAGATGTCACCAAATGTCGACCCAGAAGTAAATCCCTCCATCTTACGGTTTCCTGAGCTAAACAACTCTGAGAACCGAGCGTACCCAACACTTCAAAATTTCAACTACTCTCCGGCTATGAAGGAAAAATACATGTTTTTCATATGCTAGAGTATCAGGTCACTTCCCCCTAAAATCGTAGAAATTTACTACACAGTCATTGAGTTGAACTTCTATTTTGCTAAACTCATGTCATACTGTGGGCTGGCTGAATAGCGCAACTGCTAACTTGAAAAATACGCAAAATTTTGGAGCATTTAGCGAAAAGATGACAAACGCGATGGTATACCCATATGTACATTCATCTGAATCTTAATGCCAAAATTCTAGAAAAAACAGTTGACCTCGACAGCATTGCGACCCTCATTATCGAAGGCAAAAAAAGAACACCGTTTATTTATTGAAATACAGACCCACTTCTGAAAATCTAGGAGCCTTCATTAACGAACTAATTAACTTAACCTAATCTCTGCACAAACCCTAGTGACTTCAATCTAGACTTATTGAATACAGAAAAGGGCAAACAAACCACAAACTCACAAATAACAAAAACTCCCTCCTCTAACCTAATGAGTACACTAACTAAATTTCCCGCGGATTCTGCCTCGCTAATGAAAGATATTTTCATCAAACATTCAATTAACATTTTTACTGTAATCTTGCCTTCAGATTTATCTGATAATTTCCCTATAAATTTCATAAAGAAGAACATGTTTCAAGAACTAAGCTCAATCAAGACCCTCTCCTTAACCGCCGCATAAATTCACTCACCTTCAATGACATGTATGAAACCCAATCAGAAACAGAGTTAAATCACTTTTTGAATGTTACAGATATTGACAAAGCCATTGCTGACCTGTCACATCCTAAAAAGACATATGTAACAGATCCGTCCTATCGTAGCCCCAAAAGACACACGAAAGATCTGGGTTACCACAAAAATTACTTGCAAGATGGAAAAACGACGTTCACACTTGATTAAGCACCTTAAAGCAAAAGTTCTTTCTAAAATGTATTGAAAATTAAGAAGTTACATTTACAGTCATATAAGAGCTCTCTTAAAAGCAATTTCAGAGCAAATTCACCCAATTATATTATTATTAGTGAATGATGTAAAAAATCTTGGGTATCTCAAATTCTGTGCTCAGACCAAAATATTATCCCCAATATACAATGAGAACTATGGTAAATTACATTATAACCTATTACGATGCGAAACACGACCCAAATACATTCAGTAATTACTCTGTAAATACGCGAAAAACTATCTGCAAAAGTAAAAAATTATTTCTCCAGCCAATCTATCTTGTTGACTTGAACCCTCTTTCTACCTTGCTGCAATCAACGCATCAAGAATTTTCCAGCTGCATCAAAGGAGTAAAAGACGTATAATGCGGGAAAAACTCATTTGCTATTGAAGTTCTCAAATACGGAGCTCTTCTATGTATAGTTTCAGGTCTTCATGTCGATATTATTTATAAATTAGGCTCTTTTCGCCCATTCCCTAATTAATTAAAAGTTGAAGGTTGGCTCCAATGTTTAAGAGCAATGACAAAACTTGCATCAATAACTGAAGACTAATTTCTACATTGCCGATCTTGGTGAGATTTTTCAAAAAGAGTGTGTAATAAAGTATACCCATTTCTAAAGCATAATTCCTTTTGTTATAACGAGAAATTCGGTATTTGATGCCTAAAATCAACGACTCAAGGTATCATAAATCATTCATAGTTTTTATATTCAAATATTGAAGAGTGAGACCCTGTACTCCCCATTTTCTTCGACTTTAAAGAATAATTTGCGAGTTTTAATCACAACTTACATTCGTGTAAGTTATATCATTTAGCATACAATGGCTTAAATCCTACCTCTCAAACTGTAAGCAATATGTGGTAATTAGCAATTCAACTTCAGAGCTGCAAAATATGACTCACAGAATCCCGCAAGGATCTGTTCTCAAGGTTTTTTTTATTTTCTCAAACAAAATCATAAAATCGACATTTTCCTTCAAATCTCCAGGATATCATTCGCAGATGACAGTACACTATCATCAAGGTTCTCACTCGAAAACACTGTGAACATCACAAACCAAATAGATGAGCAATTAGGTGACGTTTCTCACGGGCTTGTGAGAATATAATGAACATAAACGCCAAGAAGAATAAATACTGTACATCTTTGAGGGAAAACACGTTCCCTAGTAATTTGATTAACAGGAGAAAAATTCGAGAGACTGTCATCTGCAAATATCTTGAATAATACTAGACTAAAATATGACCGTCTAAAATCATTTCACCTTTTTTACTTGAAGCTATCCAAAACTGTCGGAATCTCGCGTCACGTTAATTCCACCTACTAAGAGAAGCACTGAAAATCAATCACAGTGCACTGATCCATCCGTATTTTCCAAACGGCGTTAAAACCTACGAGGCGTACTCACATAAACAACATAAAAAATATTCATGATGCAATAAGAAGCTTTTAGAGCTGCATCCAACTCTGAAAATAACGCCTTGAAAAATGATTCATTTGGTGACCTAAAAATTCTGAGATTGCCTAATTATATAAACTAGTACACCCCTGTTTTTTTAAAAGGGAGGAGGAGGTGATGTTACGCTGCTGGCGCTTCAAGATGGTCGAGGTGTAGGATTTTTTGGTGTACGCGATCCGTCATAAATGACTGGAATCGATAATTTCCTAAAAAATATACTCCAGATGTGGATCAAAAACAAATATATCCAACCCAACAGAACCCGCAATTAAAATACTCTTAATCTTGTGCACTGGTGAAACTCCTATAAAAAATAGTCATTAAGCTTCCTTGACAGCGTGATAAAGTGGCAGACCAACTGAGCTTAAACATGGCTTTCCCACGATTTTCTATGCTATCTTATACCTTTCCTATACTTTCCTCAGTCTCAACTGCTGATATTCTATACAACCTAATCTAACCTACCAATACGCGTAATGTTCATTCCGACTCTGAATCTGCTGGGTTAATGTACCGAAAATAATTGTGGAGTTGATGAAGCTTGTATCACAGGTACGCTCATCACACACTTTCGGCTGGTGGGTGTGACACTCAGACGGGCGGACGCGGCTCCTTTTATAATAGTGATGGCACCGATTTTCTCTAGGACGTTTTACGTACAAAATGCTTAAAACTAGCAAAAACTTTGACTTTTGACATCAAATTTACGCTCAAAATGACTATTATGAATACATGAGGCAAAATAGACGAAAAACACGTAGTCCCTTATTTCTCAAGAGCTAGATCACCAAATAGCTTTATTTTCGCGGGTACCAAAATCGAGAATTCCATGCCTCTTAAAATTTGCCATGTCCGTACCTACGCAGCCTTCAAAAGGTAGTTTGAAATTTACAAGCTATCGAATTACTAGAGAAGGTAACAATAAATGAAGGTGAAATTAAAGAAATAATTAATTTATATATATAAAAGAAAAATAATTGAGTGAAAAAAACAAAATATCGTTACTTAACTCTGTTCTTCACTATGAGCAATGGACACGAGTAAACTTCCATTTATCAAGCTATTATCACAAAAAACACACATCCTACGAATAAAAACTTAGGGTAAAATATCATTCAGTGCTTTTTCTCCCATTGGTGTTAGTATAGTATAGACAGGCGCAACTTGTTCTAAGTTACTAGCTATTTCTGAACAGTGAACTCAAACAGTTCTAAGAAAATCAAGTATAGTAAGTCATTTTATAGTTTACTGCAGAATTGATATAGTAAGTCATTTTATAGTTTACTGCAGAATTGGTTCATCTCATGAGAGGTTGCCGTTTGAGCCATGTAGTTTATTTTACCTGCAATACTAATGTTGTTGACTCCACGGTAGAGGAAACAAGGTAGGGTCATTTCTATGGGAAAAAATACACCTCCTCTTGTTCAGCTAGCTAATAGAAAGGCTTTATTTCAAACAAACTGGATGACGTCACTAAAACGCCACATCGTTAGGCCAATAGTAGAGTCAGATTTGGGGGTAGCAGAGCAACCAGATGCAATATGAGCGCTGCTATTGGCTCGATCGTTGCCGTGACGTCAGCAAAACCACACCGTCAACGGAAAAAAGACTGGTTTGAACCGATATACCTTGTTTCCTCTACCGTGGTTGACTCTTAGCTATTACGCATAATCTTATGTTTTACTTGTAACAATGCACATGCTTGAAGCAAATACATTTTTCAAGTCCTGCAGTTTAAGGACTAATGCAAGCAACATATGCAAGCAATATTTCACATTTAACTTACGTCAGGGCGAGATCTCGGTATCGATAGAGGCATCGTTGTCTCGATTTTTGCTGCTATTTTACACAGCATTATATGGTATATCCGTCACTTCTCTTTAGGATTGGGCTCTGTGAACTAGAATCATTTAATAAAATATGACTACTGATTCTAGCTCTACGCACTTTGAATAACGCACGAACATACGTTTCAAGTCTTAAAATTTGCTCGTAAATTTGGTGGTTGCTTTAAGCTGATATTCATTTTATATTCACTGAGATTTCATTTAATGTCCATTCAGATTTGACACCTATGGCTGAAGAGAGGCAAAATTAAAAATCCCTACCATGATTCCACGATATAGCCATCGTTAAATGATTTTAACTTTCTAACATAGACATCAAATACTATTTTCTACATTAGCTACACCTCTGCTGTTGTAATATTCAATGGATTCAAAAGTCAGTTATTTTCAGACACTTTACGGAATAAGACTTGAACTAACCAAATTTAGCAATTTTAGGGAGTCACCGTTTACATCAAGATAAATATTAAGGCCGATTTGAGTATTTTATTGTTTGTGGCAGTACCGAAAGCTCATGAGCAGTTTATAAGCCAGAGAAGAGTAGTTTCAAAATAGATTGTACTTCAATTTTGACTCACTTTTACATACTCATCAACCTCAGTAAAAGCCGGTGGTCTCTCCTGTACAACTGACTTACCGTAGCGTTAAAGTACTTCCAGGAAATACTAGCTACGGAGCTGTAGATTGCTGTCGCTGAGTCTAGGGAACGGAACACGAAACTGAGGCACAATCCATCGAAAAATCGCATCCTTTGTTGTTTAACCAGACTTTGTTCAATCAATCTCAGCTCGAGTGAGATCAGTTGAGAAAGAACTGTTTGACTCAATTTGCTCCTTTATGACAAAATATCGGTACAATAAGTTTATAGTGGATGGTGTCACAAAGCAGAACTGTGTTCTCAGACAATAAGTGAACTGCGAGCGAGGCTCCACATTTTCTCATGAGATCAAAATAACGAATAAAAAAGATGCCTAACAAAGAGCATGTGACATTGCACACAAGTATTTTGCACTCGTTTTAATGGGTTAAAAGTATTTGTAAACTAAAGAACACAAGCTTTTAGTGTCTTTTTTCGCAGAAACGAGCGTGTGAGGGAAATGTCGCGACACGGCCGTAAACCGAGGGAGGTCTCATCGCTACAGAAAACTTTCCCAGGGTCTTCACGTTACACAGAGCGTAACTTTTTCGCTCCTACTAAATGTTTTCTCATCTCCTTTTTTACAGATGAATGTCGAAAAAATTTATTGCCTGAGCATAGAAGTGAAATCGATTTATTGAATTAGCTGGTTACATATTCGTGTTGAATCTAACGCATACACTTCAAAAATCACGTGAGCTTTTCACTTTTCTAGACGTTTTGTGTTAATTGGATCAAAAATGGGCATACATTGAGACTAACTGCATTTATTTTTCTATAAGCGCAATTCCTCCTCAAAGCTGAAAAGCCACCACCGAAATTTCATTTGAAATGAATGTTCTACCTAGTTTGGTACGTTAAATGGATTTACAGATCATACCGATTGCAACATTGATATGCACATGTACACACATTAATATTCTCATACATTTAAATATTGAACATAGTGTATAGTTGAATACATATGCATTCTATAGACTTTTTGTAGCGTTGGCTGACTCGTTTTATATGCTTGTCTCAGGGTATTCTTACTATGGAAAATGCGTAAAGTTGATTTGGATAGGTTATAAAAATCAGACTGGTAAAATCGACTTACCTGCTCGAATAAGTGTATTTCAGATAAACCCTTACAAATTTTAAAATAGTGACAGTTCTGTTACCTTTAAAAGTTGGCTGCAAGGTTGAATGCATCGGTCATGCTTAGTTATCACTGAAGCCGAAACTGAACGTTTAGAGTTCGTTGCACAAACATTGCGCAATGGAGCACACGAGACGTTGAGCCATCAGTAAACTTCATTGTGCTGACTAAAGCCCACCCTTCATTGGAAAATCTAAACATATTCCCAGGCAGACAGTCTACGATGTTCGTAAGCATTCTGATGAATCTGTGAAAGATAGCAGGGCCACCCACACGCTAAGAAAAATTGCAATATGAGAACCTCATTTTCTAGTCGGCTTCAAAAGTGTCACGTCCAATCCAACTGTGGCATTTTCAACATTGGCTAAGAAAAGCCTCGTAAGCATCACAATAATTATTCACAGAGGGATCAAGGATCTTGGCTTAACCTTTAATGCACAAGGTACGGTTCATCTTCTAAATAATAAACTGAAAGAAGTTCGTTTGGAGAAGGGCAAAAAGTTCTTAACTGGTTGAAAACAAACGGATTGACCATCAAGTTATTTCCTGACGGAAAAATTTTACACTTGATAGAGGTTGAAACTGACCTAACGATCGCTTGATGGCTTCTTCGAGCAATGAGGTTCAACCCACGATGACCATAAAGAAATCAGCTGGCGTCATGAATCTTGGTGTGGTTCTTATTGAGGGTGACGTCGTTACCCACTTCTCCGCCGACGATGAAAAGTGAATGCCGAATTTCTAATAAAACCTCTTTCAAGCAGAAATTATTACATTGATGAAGACCAAGGCTTCAAATAAGTTCATGTTCCAACAGGACTCGGTTACCTTCCCCACTGCACTCATAACCGTTGACTTGCTCAAGAGGTCCTGACCTGAGTGCGATTCTGGGAAAAGATTATTTTTGGCCTTCCAATTTGCCTGACCTGAACCCACAAGGACATCAAAAAGACCGTATAGTCGTTGGAAACGGTAGAAGTTATTCGAACTGTGTATAGCTTTAGAAAGTGTAGAAGCCGTTATCATTGCTGAAGGCGGTCATATCGGAAAAAAACTTTCGTTCGTCAGGGCAGTTAAATTAATTGTCAAAATTGCAAACTATTATACTATGTTACTTTATCCTCGAGTTTTCAGGATTTAAGCGTAGAGAGGAAAAGTATACGGATTTGTTTCAAAGGCCTTATACGGTGACGAATAAAATGATTAAATTTTTCTTTGAAAATTTTTGGAGGAAAGCACGTTGTTTTATGTATTTTCCCGTAGTACTTAATTTTTGATTTGTCTCATTTCTCCTCTTCGTAGAATGTGACCTATGTATTTCTTTGAGTAGAACCAATCATTCTAAAATAGTTTCAGGAACTTTTTCTGTTTTATGATCTTCTATTGGTTGCTTACTACAAGTAATGTTGATCGTAAATTCTATGATAAATATAAAATCAACATAAGACGATAAGTATTTTCGCTAGATGAACGATATTCGATGTTCTGTGTTTTTCCACGATCACTTGTTGACCTCCATTTAAAAAAGAACGTGGCCATGATCACATGCGTTGTTACAGTCTTCAACCCTTCAGAATGATTTGATTAAATGTGTAATACTGTTGCGGACGCTAATTTTAAGGTGTAATAATCGCTTTTTGACCGTCCCACTGTCCTAATTGTACGTCCATCATTGATTGGATGTGTCCGTGACGGCTGGTAAATCATCTGTGATTATAATCTACATGCTGAAACTCCTCTTTCACTGTCTGAACGACAATAATTATTATTTTACATTCGTCCATGTGAATAAGTAGCCTCATCAGTTAATATTCTCCGTCTGAAAAACTCAATCGAGTTCTCAATTTAAGCTAGATTCCGAAACTCGAAGTCAAACTTTGATTCCGCCTTCTGATCACAGGTGCTGACACTGTGAGATACAGCAAATAAGACGTCATCAACGTTAACTCAGCAGCTCCGGAGAGGCGCCAGGCAGTCCACGCAGCAGGGGTCACTGATCCTCCAAGTCTCAAAAGTTTACACGTGCGCAGCTGGAGGTGACCGAGGACGTCTGTAGCTCATGAAACATAATTGTGTGTATTGAACAAATGATCGTGTAGGTCGGGCCTGAGGCTGCACCAGTGAAATTATGACACCATCCGAACATTTGAAATAGTGAAGAAAATTAGTGGAAAATTGTTGAAAGCGTTAGGAAAAATTCAATTACAAGATGATGCTATCGTGTATAACACAGTTATATATGTAAATTCCCAATGGCTGACGTGACCACTGTTAACGAAAATACTGCAGTTTTATTCGAAGGTAACTGTTGATGATGCCGGAATGTATAAGAATGCTCGAAGAGGAGCAGCGTTCTGCTTATGAGAGAATTTGAAAACCAAACTGTTTATCAGGATACCATATATATATATTTATATATATATCACGTCAGCCATTGGGAATTTACATATATAACTGTGATATATATGTAAAATCCTGATAAACCTATATATAAAACTCGTAAAATCGCCTACTACAACCTTTTGGGTGTTAAGTTCGCTAGTGCGGTGCAGTTGTTGTGCTTAGGACATCCAAGAGATAAAATACTAATTTAAAATTTTCCCCGCAGTGTTTGTTTTTCCTAAAAATTTAAAAATAGTCAAATTGTATCTGAACAACCAGATACAATTGCGTCGTTCAAACAGTTGCCGGAATGTATAAGTAAATTGTCTCACTCAGCAAAACTTGTTGGATGCGTCTACCTGAAATCCTATAATCCGTAAATGGAAAGTGTAAAATTACCAAAATAAATGTTTTTCACTGCCTCTGGGGCGGAATGCGTCTTAGTCAACTCAACCGATAAGCAGTGGCGAAAGATTGGTTTCAAATAATTCGTCATTAGGATTGAATAACGGAAAAAAAACTGTAACTGACTCATTGCCGGTGGCAAGAGATGTAACAGTTCTATTTTAAGAAATTTCCACCTACTCGGTTTCGTCTCTTACTTGATTAGTTGGTTCAAAATGATTCATTTTTTCCCTAATAATGAAAAACTGCCATTTTTTTGCGAATACCTCGACAGATATTGACAAATTTTAATTGGGAATGAAGTTCCATCAGTTCACTGTCGTATTATTCATAGCTATAATACTAACTGTGTCTTTCCAAACTACGAATTTTGTCGTTATTTTCCATTTAACGATTTTATTAGTCTCATTTGGGCTATTTGGTGTCTCGACGTCAGACTTGCTAAGTGTCGGGGTTATCTTCTTGAGTCAGCTGGACAGCTTAGCAAGTTTACAAAATAGAGTAAGACTTGGGTCTTGTCCGACTAAAAATACGTTCTCTGACGCTAGAAAACAGATATGCCTCTTATTTTCGGACTTCCACTAAGGAGTGAAATTATTCGTTCAGCTTCCAATATGGAGTATGTCTGTTTATTTCTTAGAATTTATTGCTGGTGTTGTCACGTCACGCTTCTTATACTAATGTTATTGAGAATTTAAAAATGAATATGAAACTCTAGTATCAAAAGGATGTATTCAATTGGAGATAATTTAGATGGTTATTATGCGCATAATCACAATTCAAATTATTCGCACGCCAGAACGACAGTAATGAAGTATTCCTTCGAAGTGATTATAAGCAACTAACTTACTGAATATATTTTATGCACGAACCATTTTAGAGTAATAATTTAGTGTAATGTTTTAGAGTGTTTCAGTGAAGAACAATGCATTGCGAAAAAACGTGATTGTTATCAGTTTCGTCTTGATGGTAAGCTCAGTGTTGGAATGGGATTGAAGAGCTATAGAAAGCCACTAGTAGAAAATACACAAGCACGACAGAAAGCTTGCTTGGGCGTGTAAGAAAATCGAAATTACATATGAAAACTTTAAAAAACCGTGTTGCTAGGCTAATATTTTCCCTAAGAGTTTTGGTCTAAATACAGTGGTTCCCGACCTCGGGGTCGCCAATTCATTTCGAACGGAATTTGAAGATTATATAAGAATTGAATTGCATGTATATTTATATATATATATTTATACATATATAATATATATTATTTTAGGGTTCGGGTTCGCGACCCGATGGCTTATCCTAAAATGGGTCGCCATGCTTGAAAGGATGGGAACCACTGGACTTTGAAACATCGCTGAAAAATCAAAAGTAAAAATCATGCCTCTCTGTTCTCACGTTGCTTAGAAATTTTGAGATAGAGACGACAGGATTTTTTTTAAAATAAGATCAATCCAAGAATTAAACATGTTAATTGTTACGTGAAACTTTATTAGTAGTTTTAGTTTAAGGAAAAATGCGAAATTGATTGCAATGCAAGGAATGATGATACAGGAAGACTACATCAAATTTATGGATTTTCTGCGCAAAATATTGAGGTTCACCATCTAGTAAGTTTGTAAATTTAAACCAGAGACTATACATGGTTGCAGAAGATGATAGCATTAGTTCTGTGATGAACATTGCCGGATATTGGTTCAAACAAGTTTTAAAACGAAATTTAAAGTTGAACGTTAATCGAACTTCAAAAGTTTCCAAGAGTTGGAACGTGAATTGACTAAAGAATGGAAAAGAGCTGCAGTAGAAACTAGTTCAAATCCTATGAAAATCTATAGAAGATGAGGGTTAGAATGTACGAATATGAATGACTAGATCATGACTATTGATATTCCGATGATATTAAATTTTCCATTCTTTGCGAAAGATTCTGAAATTACATTTTGTGCTAATCCCTGGTCTCAAACGTAACATTTACAATAACTTTTATAACTGAGATATGTATTTCATTCTATTTTTTTGATAAGATATGCAGAGCTTAACATTATATACAAATATTAAATTCTAAGATATACCAGTGAGTAAAAATGTTGGTTATAGATGGGTGGGTGAATAATTTCGCCGCTATATATGTAACTGTATTTACTCCTTTCCTTCAGCTTTCACTCTACTGTATAATGAGACGAGAATAGACTAAATATTTTCAGTTATTCTTCGTACCACAAAAAATTCTGTTTGAAATTTCAACTCAACGTTCCAAATGACTAAATACATGGACGGTCTTGTCTTCGCTTCGCTGAAGTGTCATGTAAAGAAGGGTAATTATTCCAATTGTCATCAATTCACTTGGATTCACTCATTTTATTCAGTATTTTAATAAGATATCATCTGTCTTCAGCATCATGAGGAACAATTTTTCACTTCAAGGAGGGATAGAGATCATGTACATACGCATTTTAAACATGACTAATAAAATCAGAAAATATAAGTTGAAAAACATTCCTTAGTTTTGATACTACTGACGTACAGGCCCCGTAGAAATTACAATCTTTCGAGAAACAGTTGAGTGGAATGAACTTCGTACTTTTTTAAAAATTTGTTCAAAATTTCTTCGATAGCAATTCAAATAATATTTCGAATTGCTGTCTTAATATAATTT
>JACJUY010003455.1:51568-62246 GCA_014220935.1 Platorchestia sp. MABIK
GCTAACGAGCACAAGGTTCCCCTTGGCATTCGGAGCAGAGTTCATCAGTCAAAGCATCGGCTTACACGTAATGCTTGCTCGCATCACGGCGTCGCGGTCGGGCATCGCTCTCAGGGAGCTCGCTCCCAGGCTGCGCGGTGCTCTCGTTACGCCACCGCGCTTTCCATATTGCGGACACGGAGTGCGCATATCTTCAATAATTAGCTCTGTGCCAGCGAACGGCGCGCTCACTACGGGCTCTTCTAGTCCTACCACATAAAGAAAGGTGCGCTTTTGGGGATGGCTTCACTTCATCCAATGTCAAACTTTGTCATCAAGACTCAGGACTTGAGTGCGTAGCAGTTCAATACCTAAAACATTTGTTTAACATTCTTAAAACTCACTTTGCGAGAATAATTCACACTATTAGCTTATTTAGAGGCTTTGAAATTTGTGGCGAATATGACAGAGTGTCTAGCTTTCATCTAAGTAGGCGTAAAAACAACCCGCTTTTCTTCACTCCGTACAAATCATGACAGAGCTATAGGGTGCAGGCTGATGTCCGCGTTCATCTGAAACAGAGCAATTCCACCGGATATTATTAAGTACTGTGCCGAATTATCTAGTAGTGTTACTAAATTTTAAAGTACTTCAATGTCGTGTTCACTTCACGGAAAGTGTTTATACTTTTAACCCGTTCAGTATGACAGTGAGCCAAACAGACACGAAGACGCGCCAGACGTCGTCATGACATATGCAGCTAAGTGCTTGAATGGAAAGCAAACGCCCAAATATTCCTTTCCTTATCGATTATATCCATGAGTTTTGCTTATTTTGGTCATCCGTATCGGGTAATTTTTAGAAACAATTTTTAAATTTTTCGGTAAAATATATGGGTATTCCAACCGTCTAAAAGATTTGATGTTCGTATTATACAACACAGCGCTTTTACCTAAAGGGAAAAGCTAAATAGTTTGAATTTTTTGTCATTCTTATAACAAACACCATTCAAAGCTCATGTCGGCAAACTTACAGCAAATAATATTCAGTAATAGATGAAAATCCCTCACATGCAAGCCGCGTTCAATATTTAATGAGAAGCACACAAGCCTCATCGTATTTCAAGGACGGGTATTCTGCGAGTCTACATTATTTATTATTCATGCGCTGAGACAGAAGCAGATGCTCGCAAAAAAAGTGGGAGAATGGAAAAGTTGACCCGAGAGCACTGGAGCGCTGAAGGCTGTAGAATATTTCTGTCCAGTCACGACGGCATTTGGAGGATGATGAAGCTTTTATTGATGAACAGCTGGAGTGTGAGAGAGGAAGGGCCGCGTGGTCACGCTTTGTTGAGAGCTGTCAGCGAACATCTCGTGACCTTTTTTGCATGATTCTCTACTCCCGGTTAGCTTCTTCAAGCCATGTTCTCTATTCAAGAGCTTCACAACAATATTAACTAAATGAAAGACTGATCTCGTATTAGTTCCTAAAGTGTCTCCGCATTACAGAAGTTTACTAAGATTTTTCAAGTAGGGAAATTCCATTCGCTAATAAATAACATTCGTTACTAAATTTTGGTTTCATTATCCCTCTACTCTTACGATCTTACGGAGTACAATTTTTTTCATGATTCGATGACAGACAACCTTGCCAATCAACATGTTTGATGTCTGAGATAGCATCGCTCCTATACAATGAAAGGAACATATTCTCATTCGTTGAATGAGAATGTCTTGCTAATGCATACGTTTTTTTCCCCGTTCTAATTTGACTTGTGACTTTCTGATATTCAATATTCCAGTAGATTAACCGGCTACTGTGTTGGATTCCAATTTATCGTTCACCCCTACTATCCAAATTCACTAATTCTGCGGCCGTTCATCGGGCATCACTAAGATTTTGAAAAACTACTATTCTTTGGCCCTGCGTACAGCGATTGATCGTTCAGTATCAAGAACCTCATTCTGCCACTGCTTGCTCACTCTTTAACTCGATCTTCTCTAATTCTCTGTTTCATCGTGATTTCCTTTTAAACTCCACATACTTTCCGTTACCACTGCGCTTCAAAACGCCACGTTTTGTTACTTTTCTTCCGTCAATACCACGAGCCGGAACCATTCCCTCTCCAAATCGTTTTCTGACGTCGTTCCCTCTTCATAGCATCGCTTCGTGTTCCATGCCGCGACCGAGGGACGTGTCACGATGCGCCGCGTCATCGTGTGGCTGGGAGCACCTCCCACGATCACGCTCCTGGTCATCAAATTCCCAGAGAGAAAGACGTCGGAAGTCTATTACGTTCATTTTTGCTGCAACACAGGAGATGACCGTCAAGATCTTTGTAGATGGGAAAAAATCCTTCAAATATCCTATTGTCATTGAAAGAAAGTACTCAGAAGCACCGATAGGTATTCAACATTGTAGAAGCGCAAAAGGAAGGAGTTTTGGCGCGCCTTAGCACTTCATTAGAGACTGTCATACGGGTACGGGTGCCATCAGGACTTGCTCAGCTGCTCTTACACGGAAAAAAATGTTAGCGAAAGAGTGAATTCTTGTCTGAATAATTTTGAAAGTGGTTGCTAATTCGTAAGGACATAGTTCAAAGTTTTCTAATTGCAAAGAAAGTTGGCAATTGAAGTCGTATTCTATTCAGCTACAAAACTGAATAACGTCATGACAACGATTCAATTGACTGACACTGAACAAAATATGACACTAACTTAGGTAATGCAAACAAAAACTGCTTTCGTTCGAAAAACATATTTATATATATATATATATTACGCAACAGAGTTCATGGAAAATCCCCTTAGCTCAATTATATACTGTTTCAAATAATGGTTGTAATGAACGTCTATGCGTTCTGTGCCGTATCGTGAGAAAGCAAAACGTATTATGTGAGGCTTATTTTATGTGAAGTATAGTGAGAAAGCAAGGCAAAAGTGTAAAAAAAATGATATCTCATGTGTTCATTAATGCTAAGATTTTCAAAAATATTGAATCAATTGTAAAAAGCTGAATCCAAGCATCTGAATTATTTAATTGTTTATTATTTTTAGTGGGTTTAAAATGTAATCAGCAAAAAGAAATCAGCTCCGAACTCCAGAGCTTCAATTATGAAATTATTGCATGCGACTCAATGTCTATTGCGTAGACGCCTCATACGTGACTTGGACATGTGATGGAGAGCCAGAATGTGAAAAGTGTAGCAATTACTCGGAACGTTTCCCTTGCGTTTTACTCAAATTCTAAAGATTCTAAGAAAATTATCAAAATTTAGCCGATGTCCATTATTGTTTAATGACTTTAATATTTACTGTAATAATTAATCTCGTCCATATGCTTGCTAGAAAATCAGTTAAGTTCGGTTTATAAGTTTTGGCATTCGTATTAGCGAAATTACACCACGACGTTCTCTCCCGTGTAATAATAATAGGCAAACTAAAACCCAGTCCACACTATCAATCTGTCGGCCGAATCTTGTGATTTTCGGCTGTCAAAATGACTTATGAACACAGATGGAAGACTGCAAGATTTCGGTGTGTTCGTGTTTTCGAAACTGTTGGAAAACTCCGAACACAAACTTTCCTAGAAACAGCGAACACTCGCTTTTTTATGTATTGTGGATGATGTTTTTGCTCGTGAATTGATTGGTTTCTACGTCTTTAATTTATCGATTTAATTGTGTTTTCCTGGCAAATAAAGTAAATTGTAGGACTGCATGAACATTGTATTTTCCAAAATTAACTACGTAACGTGTACAATATTTATTCAGTAATAACATAAGACATAATTGATGTTAATTTTATTAAAATAAAAACCAACTGCCAGTGTACTGAAGATAAATATACATAAAACGTAGTCTGAACACGATTCAGAAAGTTTGTGTTTTTGTTAGCGTTTTGGTGTGTTTGTGATTGACGAAAAGTTATTCATACAGACGTTCTTTTCGAGTGAGCGCTCAGAAATTTAAACAGCTTTCCTCTTAAATGAAATGTTTAGGAATAGACCTTTTAAAAAATGGCATTTTGGGAGCCTTTTAGGAATTGCATTTTTGTGAGGCAAGTTAATTTTCCGCAATAGATAGCATGTGTGAAGTGTGATCCAGAGCTCGTTTATGCTTCATAGTGGCTGTTTTTTCGCAAGCTAAGAACAGCGCACTAAATATGAAACAAAACCCAAACAACATTCGGAAAATTAAAAATGAAATTTTGCTCAAGTTTATAATGTATGTCCTCCACGTGTTAAGTTTACTTTTCAAACATAGCTGAATATGGTCACGTCGGTACACTATTGCGACTTAGGAACAAAAGCATCACATGTGTTGCTGCAAGCATTCGAAGAATTTTGATGCGACACGAGCACAATATTCGCAAGACCAGCAGCAGCTGGGATGTATTCCTCCAGCTGCCAAAAGATGCGATGCAAACAAACCCGAGCGCTGCAAAACTCGAGCGCTGCCGCTGCTTCTTATTCAAGCATTTTGAGGAGCCGTCTCCCCATCCATCACGGCGGCTGTCGCGCATCCTGGCTACCCTTCCGCTTAAAAAACACCCCGTAAAATCAACGGTAACTTTTAAACAAACGCCACCTTCGTAAATAAACACGACCATAAATCTCGTAAAACGCCCCACGTTCATACGGGACATGTTAACGATTCGTTGAGGAATTTTTTTAGAAAAGGATGAACTAATAACAAACATAAACGGCAAACCAGGAGCTTGCGAGAAACTCTGCGGCATTCATTCGGTAATGTATTTTTATTGAAGCTATTTAACAAATCAGGAAACTGTCAGAAGCATGCGAAAAATGAATGCATAAATTATTTATAATTTGAGCCAGGCGGGAAATGAAGTTAAAAAGTTTGAAAAATAATTTGTTCACATACACTGAAACATTCATGAGCACCTTCCTCTTGATGCGATTGCAATTCATCTTACGATATAAACGAGGTAGATTTTATCGTAAATAGGAGAAAAATATTTTTTCCCCATTTATAACGAGACACTTGCCTTTAAACTGTTAGGACCACAGACACTCCTGAGGAAATGAGTAATTGATCACTTTTTCACACACTAAATGTTTGGCTCTCTAATACCTACCATACATGATAATTCATGTAATATTATTGCAACACTCATTCACACGAAATCTCTTTGTCCTTATAGGGTCAACTATCTTCCAAAAATTGGCATGCCTTGTTTCATGTTTTTGCCGTCGCAAGATGTGTGATTGTGAAAGAGTACGATGCCAACAGCTCACGAGGTGCCAGGGAACACACGGTGCAGTCATGGCGGAGGCTGGCACAGAGCACAACACAGATGGCATGTTTACAGGAGCTTGCTTCGCTCTGAAAATCTTCCAAATGTGTTTACACTGAACGTTTTGTCGCGCGAAGTGTAAACACCACCGCAAGTGCATGTAAAATATTGGAGATAAAATGTTCGGGGCAAATATTTGCATTTTCGTGCGGTGTACAGACACTCACTTGTGTACATAGAAACGAACAGACGAGTAAGTAGTTTAAATTGGATGTGCATTCTTAGTTCCTACCAACACCCTCACTTATCTAACTTTTGAGAGGACTATTAAGCTCCCAAAGGATCTTTAACATCTATAAGTTTTAAAGCCTCGTAACTTCTAAGACATTTGTAACTTGTGCAGAGCCTTTGAGGCTTCAGTAACCCATATTGACAGTTCTGCCAAAATAATTGGCTACCTCACATTGCCAACAGTAAAATACAGTTCACCTTACATTTCAGTCACCCGTTATGTCGCCTATCAAACACAATTGTGAGAAAGGTGTTTAGATTTTCTGATTATAATTGTTACAGAAGTGATCAATTTCGTTCTACGAAATGCTTGTTTTACTTGAGATATCTTTCTTAACTCTGACCTCGCAGAGCACAGGCGTCAGTCAACTGAAAATTCATCTTATGTATAGGATAGTTACAGTATCTTCTCTGAACGGAGATGCTAATTTACTGTGAATTGCCATGTATTAGATCGGATGCTAACAAATTTATCTGGGATAAAATAAAAGAAGGATTTGAAATACATTACTCCCATATAGACGTCAGAAAATTTTTTTTAAATTGCTTTACGATTGACAATTTTTTCAAAACAAACGATCTCATTTCCTATCCACAGAGGAGCGATGTCGTATTGGGATTCGCACGGCCAGTTGCGGACAGTTGTCCCCCATTACGGAGAAACAAAACATCATATGCGTTGCAAATCATGAGGGAACATCACCTCGAACAAGTAACCCTCTACTTTCCCCCTTGTAACGATGTTAGGAATCATGCAATAAAATCAAACTGACCCAGACTTATGAAGAATTTCTAAGTCATGACATCATCATCATCAGCCACTGAGATAAAATTTGTGGAAAGCATTTGCATTCATAAATTTCGACTTTCCTTTCGCGATTAAGATAGTTCACTGTAACTTGAAATTTTAAATTAATGGACGCCCAATTGGTACATCAATATAAGTTATTATAGTAATTACGTTGATTGATCGTTCAACAATCAATATGTACATCTTCATTCAGAAATTTTCTTTCTCTGTTGACAAACTACAGCAACATAGCAATAATTGATCCATGGTCTTTTTAATTTGTAGTTTTATTTTTTTAGTCTACCTACTGAAGATGAGCTTACGTAATGCTCGAAAACTCTAGAATTTATGGAACATTTTTAGAAAAAGAATGTTGCATGGGGCCCTCTTTAAACATTTACCATCAGACTGCGTTTTCCAAAAACTAAGTTCAACCGTGATAGTCCAATTAAATTTTGCTAGAGTCCCATCCTGTCTAAGCAAGTTTAATTTACATTTAACGAAAGGAACACTTCCTTAGTGAGCAGTAAAACTCGTGAATGGAATTTCACTCTAATCGTGGTATCCACCCTTGACACCTTTGATTTTCGTTATTAGCTCAAATATTTCATACAATTGATACTTATATTCGTGCTCATACAAATGTATATTTACAATGCTGGGACGAGTTAAGAACCATACGACGGCAAGTCAGCCAATACATGTACATGCATGAAAATATTTTTCAGAAAGAGCCAATCAGCTCACTGAACCATTGGAGTTATAGAACAGAAAGCTATGACTTAAATACAGTATATGTGGTTATGAAGTCCATCTCAGGTTGCATTTTGTTCTTATTTAAAAGATCACTAACATAAAACAAGCATTGCACACTGCCCGCGCACAAATTTGTCATTTTTCCTGGAGTAATGATACTAAATTTTAACCACTTGGTTGAAAGTGGTATTTCGGTGGGTATTTAGCGATAACTCACGAGTCTATCGTTCCGAGCATCGCTACATCTCTGAACGGAGAAAAACTCCCGCGTAAACTGAGTGCCGCACGACGTCCGTGAATATATATGGAGAAATGCATGTATCCGTTATAGGATTTTTTTTGTGTGTTTCCTGCAGGTAATACTTCCTATTCTGGCTATGAGTTTCCCTCAATCGAAATTTTTTTATGAATGAATGCAAAGATTTGAGACGTGTACGCGCTTTAGTTCATTGTGGTCCGTAATTGTCATTTGGCTACGAATACTTGTTCTTGTTGTTTCCTCACATATAGGTTACACAAGCGCTTGTTAGAAAACCCATTGATCTCTTTAAATTATTTCTCATCTATTTGAATGAGATATTCTTAATTTATTCTGTCATGAGATTTTCAATGGCTCTAAACAGTGTGAGAATTATAGAAAGTCTTTCACATAAATTTCTTCAGTTATTTTAAAATTATGGAGACAAGAGTCAAATCAGTAACTCTCGTAAAGTATTGTGAAATTGTATATTATAATTATTTATGGCATGCGATAATTAACTTAGTAGTAATTAAGTAGAAGTAGGGCAATAATTTCCTAAAAAGAAGAGTTAGATTCACCACAGCACTAGTAGTCCCAAATAAAGAGCAGCATATTTCACGCTGTTTAACAGGAAACGGAGGACGACGCTTGAAACGTCTTTCTCTAAGGCCTTCAACTCAAGCAGGTTTTAAGTGCTGGCATATAAGCCAGGATGTTGTCAAAGTTATTCAAGGGAGATTTCCAATGCTATGTAGGGTATATGGTCAAACCCGGAATAAAATTATTGTTAAATGTAATGGAGGAACACGACAGAAATCAGTGTATAAACTCAGCAAACCTAAGAAATATTTTCGAAAATAAACAAAAAACAAATTAATTTATTACAGAAAATCTGCAAGAGAGGCGTTAATATTTTGCGCGAGGCAAGCAGTGACAGCGGTCAAAACATGATCCAAATTAGTTAAACAAGCCTCCCCTTTCAACGGCAGATAGTGACCACGCTTTATGTGCCGTGAACGACTGGGCGCGAGTCAAAAAGCTGTGAGCGTCCCAAGATAAAAGGCTTTACATTGACCATTTAGCAAAGTTTGACCAGAGGTTTTGTCCAGCTTGATTAGACGTAACGGTAGCCTATAGAGAGCAGAGCTTTAATGGCTCCCGCAACACATAGACGGTTGGTGCCGTTGTGGCAGCAGACTTCAAGTCTGACTTACTGAACACTGAATCGCTCGATGTTATCAACCATTGGTACCGAACATTTTGCAGCATTAGACTTGCCCTAAGATGTTCAGATGGTTCGGTCATTGGGCTCCCCAGTTTACGCAAATCAAAATAAATTGTTTTTGATAAGTATGTGACTCACGACAGTAAAGAACAGAAGAAAAGTGGCAAAAAATTTAAATGTTTTTTTGTCATATTTTGACATCATGGCTGTTTCATTTTGACTAAAAAATTAGTAATTAATTAACGGTTAACGGATGCGATGGGTTTCATATTTTGTTTTATATTGATACAATTTCTCTGAAGCGTGTTCACCTAACATATGTACGTATGTTTTGGCCATCTATAGCTAGTCACCTGCAAAAAATACGATTTTGAACATTTCCTTCATGTGATAGTTTTTTTTGAAAAAACATGCCCTGTTTGACGCTGAAAAAACTGTACAATTAACTTAAGTTTGCATTCTTGAAGCGCGTTTTGATTGAAAGAAGGTGTGGATCAAAGAAAGCCAAACTTCAACGCTAAAACTTGAATCGACACAACAAAGTCTTTAACGTGCTCGATTCCTATTGTTCTGAAGAGGGTGAGGTACAAGCATTCCATGTACATGATGCATGCGGCGTCTGCTTGAGATGAAAATAATGGAAAGTTGAGGCGAACGTAGTGGCTGTTTTGTAGCGTTGAGTGTGCATTTATGAAAAATTTTACTTGACCTGCAGCCTATCACTGGTCTCCACTACAGATAGCATTGTTGATGCGTGAGGTACTGCGAGGATTAATTAGTTAATGTGCTCCCCATCTTGAATAATCTCAATATGTACTGCTGGATCGAGTCGCAAACTTATGGCAATGAATGTTCACAGACAGATGTCAAACGGGATGTCGAATGCAAAAGATACTGCGGAGAAAGATTTACTTTAAAGGATGATTTCCAGAAATCTGGCTCTGTATTTTTGGGGTCTGGAATGCCTGTTTGGTAGACTCTCATCTTTGTCTCTTTCTTGACTCGATCTCTGACTTTCTATGGAAGCCCAAAGCCGCATGTAGAGTTCTTAGTTGGAAATATTATGACGTGTATGACTTCACGTCGTCCTGAAGAAGAAATCAAAAGTTGCCCAAAGAAATGAATGTTTTGGTTACTAAATGAGCGTCTGTGAGTTTCAAATTGCTGTCTTACTGTTGCAAAAAATAAAAAATTCACTACACTATTTCCTTCGTTAGCACACAGTATACTTTCTTAAAGTTTTTGCATAGTAATTTAGCTGTTATACATGCATATGATGTGGAGAATAC
Source organism: Platorchestia sp. MABIK (assembly GCA_014220935.1). Classification (NCBI taxonomy): domain Eukaryota; kingdom Metazoa; phylum Arthropoda; class Malacostraca; order Amphipoda; family Talitridae; genus Platorchestia; species Platorchestia sp. MABIK. The sequence goes on from JACJUY010003455.1 coordinate 61,398, forward strand.
TTTACGAAGATATTAAGGGTGCCCCAGAAGTTGTGCACCGTACAATAATTTGTATTTCTTTATTTATGAATCAGAATAGATCTTATATGGGTGAGAAACTCACAGTACAAGAAAGAGTTTAATTGGTTTTTATGTTTGGAAGTGATGGGGCAATGTACCGCTCGGTAGCTCAAAAATTCAATCGCAATCATCGTGAGCGAGAACAACCATTGAGCGATAGATACCACGCACGATTCGCCGTTTGATCTAGCGCTTCCATGAAACTGGCTTGGTTGCTGACCGTGAGGGATGGGGCGGCGAAAGTGTGCAACGGTCGACGAAAGAGTGCAAATCTGCGATAACAACTGAGTGTCAAAGGATCAACGCTGGAATCCACAAAAGAGTAAAAGAAAGTTTTATAAAGAGAATTGGGAGAATTGGGAGAATTTTGCTGCTTATCAAACTCCAAGCTTTAAACTAGCAAAATTCCTGGTGCCGATTCTTTCTCCATTCACACAAAACTCATACACAGTAGAAAATTCTAAATCATTTTCGCAGCAAATTTCCACTGTTAAAAATGCAAATTCACTTTATCTGGCATCATTTGACGTGCAAAACCTGTTCACTAATATCCCATTGCACGAAACTATTTCGATCTGTCTGGATTATCTTTTTAGTAACAGCAATCTAGTTTTGGGCCTAACCCGTGAATTGCTTCGGAAATTTCTTGAACTTTTGGTTCTTAATAGTTTTTTCATTTTTAATGGTAAACTTTACAAACAACTGGATGGATTGGGTATGGGCCTCCCGTTGGGTCCCACGTTGGCTAATATATTTATGTGTCATCACGAGAAATCCTGGATTGAGGAA
>JACJUY010003455.1:62715-86010 GCA_014220935.1 Platorchestia sp. MABIK
TTGTAATCTTAACTTTTACAGTGTTGAGAATGACCACTGCTAGTTGGTCGAAACGTTCACTTTTATCAATTTTATCATCTAATTAGTACAAAATGAGTCTAAGCGTTGTGTCATTAGTCTTCCTATTTTTAATTAAGGTCTCCAAGAATTGGAACTTTGACTTCTTTAAAGAGAATTGATATTTGTGCATGTCAATATATATATGTATTTAAAAAAAAGATGGAGTGTAACTTCTGGGATCGACTATATTTATCATAGAATGATATAGTGTTTCATTCATCGATCACATTTCACATCCTTTTGATCACGTTCTAAGCTACAACCCAATTGTTGCCAAAGAAATGTTTTTTTTTTCGTGAATATTAATTGTTGAACTATGACAAGTGGTATTTTAGGAATAGAAATCGTTTATTTTCTAGCTCTTTCTGAGTCCCATGCTCATCATTCTTGTGATAAATTTTCCGTAATTAGTAAAAATTTTCCTCCTGTCATTCGTAAGTGATATTTCTACCTTCCCTGTAAGAAAAACTTACGGTCTTAAATTCAGCATGCTATCATTACTTTGTCATTCAGTGCAGTATTTCAAACCCATGAATTACTGTACATTTAAATTTTGTACTTGCTTATTTATTTTGTGAACTTGACACTTTGTCTGCGACGTGATCCGCCGGTAGTCGCTGAGAGGATTTCCATAATGCTGTTGACCGACAAGTAGTCACAAACCCAATTTTCATAAATACCCAATGAAAACTAAATGAAGGCACAATCTATTTAATGTTCGTTATTTTCAAAATTGGTCTCTAAAATTAACTCGAATTTGAGTTGAACATTGAACTTACTGAACTCCAGTTTAACCCACCGCTCCTACCGTGTTAAGTGAATCTTAGCATTTTACATTATTTTAACAGCCCTTATCATCACTTAAAAACTCTTCTCATACCCCTTTGAGAGTCAAGTTAAGTCAAATGTCGAAGAGGAAATTAATATGTTAATATGTCTCTCCAGCACCCACGTTGCAAGCAATGGTGTTTCACTAACAGCGAATTGAACACGACGAGTAGTGCGCAACTTGTGGCTTCCTCAAATTGTCCTTCACTCTTCAGAAATTTTTGTCGTCAAGTAAATCAAGTGTCAAAATTTTCCGATCCTGGAAAGCTCATTTAAATTTATAAATGAAAACTATTCACGAATTGAACACAACCAGCAAGTCTTTGTGTGATACGTATTGTAGGCATCTGCGTTTGTTCAAAGTGCAACCAATTTTGCTATTTCTACTTTTTCAATAAACGAGAGATACATGGACCCAAAAATTGTGTAAGAGAGAGGCAAGGGGCAGAATTTTTAGTCACTGCCGTATAGTGATGAGATAGAGCATGTTTTCTACCACCACACCAAAACGGGAATTAAATTAAATTCTTTATTTTATCCGGATATTACAATATTAACTGCGGAAGTCAAGCATAACTTTTCGAGGGAGAGATTTCTCTCATCTGTCGTTTGTAAGGTCTAGAAGTATATGACTCAAGATATTGTCCTTTAACTTATACTGTACTATACAGTATCTCACACCCTTGGCATGTGCAAAGAACATTCAGTCTAAGTAAGGTACCTATAACTTCGTATGAGTTCGGGTCAGTATTTCACGCTCTCCAGGCTATACTGATCGAACAACCAATGATCTTACAAAAAGAATAGATTCACTAATGCAAACTTTGAGGGTACAATTGATTTACTACGAATTCGTTCTAATGACAGAATAATGGATTCTACGATTTCATAAACGTACTGTTCGGTGCACAGCAGACGAGCCGAATAAAAGGAATGATTTATATCATTAACAAAGGAAAATATCTTTGCTTGCTTTGTACGACATTTCAAAAATTCATGACGTGCTTTCATCGCTAATACTAAGGGAGACTCACAGGTTAATTGGTTGGAAAGTAAATAATACACATTGAGCTTTTCTAATACTCTTTTATCGATTTCAGTCATTAAAAGTTGAAGCATGGGTCAGAATCAGAAGCTAGTCTTGACATCATTGTTTGAATAATCTAAACACTGTTCATAATTCGAGCGTTGTTGAATTGTACCGAGATAATTTCACCACTCGTTTTCTGAACGAACTCGCATCAATTCATGAAGCCTCTCGCTCGACCGAAGGAGGTACAGGACCAGTTCCCTGAATTGTTCGACTAAAGTACTAGAAAGAGTTTTCCACCAGTGCCTGTTGTATGAACACAGCAGCCAATAGACTTAACGCTTCAGATCTATCAATCTAGCAACTAGAGAATCTCGAAGGCCTTAGAACTGAAAGATCCTTTCTACCTTCGATGATGTGGCCAATCTCAGATACAGAAAAAGTATATATACCACATGTTCAGTGAAGTGAAAAAGTATTGGAATGTTTTGAAAATTTTCTTCAATAGTAGTTCCTGAAAAAATTAAGCCGACACTTATGTAGCAGAAAAATGTACATTGACAAATATTACCAAGCATCAAAAATGTAATATTTTCAAATAACAACATTAATGACTTATTCACTAAATACATTGACAAAAAATACTTGGATACCTTTAGCCATGTACAGGGTAGGTCCACAGAAAATTTTCTAAGATTTGGTGCACCCCGTATGATTTCAATTTGAAGTTCACGAAACATGTTACATTTGGTTAAAACCTACCCTTTGGCGACAGGAGATAATCTTCAAACAGACCTCAGCGCTGTTGGAACTTATGTCTGTGAAAGAACAATTTCTGTAATGAATTTTAGCAGTAAGAGCTGAAATCACAATCTCTTCGTTAGACTTCAAATACACTATATTATTTCCATTCACTATATTCCAGTAACATTGGTAACCGTTGCAGAATAACTAAGCGATGCTTCCCAAGGCGTTATTATCGACATTCGCCGTTTTCCTTTTTTGAGTTGTGTTCATAAGCTTTCAAACATGGAGTAAACTAACTCTGGGTTATATTCTATGTGCTTACCATCAATATTTCTTAAACTATTGACAAGGGTATTATAATACTTCTTATGGATACAGTACCAATGAAACCTCTTCTACATGAAGAATAATTTATTCAATTATCAATATTGCAACAAATTTGTTTTTTCAGCTTGATTGGAATTAAACTGTTTTATTTTTTCTTTCTTTATGCCTGTAATATTTCACGTGGGGAAATTACACAAAATTTATTGCGTGACAAACCAAGTTCTTCGAGCTAGCTGAAAGATAACTTTTTTGGCTCTTTCGAACAATCTAGGAACAAGTTTAAGTTGAGAGATTTTATTTCGTCTCTTTGACCCCAGAATGGAATTGAGGATCTGACTACAACCAAAAGATTTTCATACGTACAGAGTATAAGGTCTTGCTAAAATTAAAATTTTCCGATTAGTGCGAGATTGTAGGTCAGTTCATAAAAACTGACTTCGCTGCGCTGCCTCACACTCTCAACCAGCTCGGTTGTACGCTACCTGGGACGTGTCGATCGAATGGCTCGAGCGGTCTTCGTTTGGTGCGTAATGGACTACTGAACGAGCTCATCTCGTGCAAATGTTTGACGTCGTACGTATATCCTACGAATCGACTTTCGACGAAATCTACCGTACTTGCGTCCTGCAAAATTAGAGCGTTAATGAAGGAATGTAAGAGGCAAAATTCAATGTTGAGTGGTATCCATTTCGTTCATCGCCTTTTTTCTAATTCATGTTCATCACGCTCTACAACAGACAAAATTCTAGAAGAATAGAGTTAGGGACATAGAAAAATCGATAACTTCATTTGATAGGGTGTTGTGGTAAAGGTTCCTTCCTTGGTTGCACCCAAGGGCTGATGCAGGAATAGAACCTCTTGTTTATTTTGTACCCATTCTCCTAGACAAACTTGAGTTTGATGGACTGCACAATTTAAGCCAGTAAATTCAAATACCAGCACATACATCAATAGCTAAGATTTCTTTGTCAATTGTTAATCGTTAGGGAGATAGTTAGGCTTGTTAGAAACATGATGTCGTTCGGAAAAACTTCATTGCAGGCAGTAGCATGAGATATTTCACGTAAAAATTTAGACGGTGAGACAGAATACAACCACCTCGCAATTCTTCCTTTAATATTATAAATCTGACAGTGACAGGCCTAAGTCGTCATGACGGATAACCATTTCAAATATTTAAACAATATCGTTCGAGCTTATTTTTCTGGTTTCTTAAACGATTGTAGAGCATCTTATTGTAAAGAATTACATAGATTTTTTCTCTATTGCCTACAATTTGATCATTTTACAGCATGAAGGTGCTTAGCTTTATCTACATATAATCGTATCATAGCGTTATCTATTATCACAAACTGAATTGCATACATTCACTAACATAGCGATGAAAGATCAAATTACTTGTATCTCCAATTTTAAGAAGTGTCAGCCTATTTTTTGCGTGAGAAATAAATATAATTGAACCAGTTTATTTACCCAACACGATCATACACCAGCCAATTTCATTTCGGTTGAAAATGAGATTTTCTGTCGACTATTCAGTCATTATCACGTTGACTACGTTTGCGCGGTTACTACAGTTCTTAAGCTACGTTTTAACTTAACTTACTAGCAAAAGGAACTTTTCTATCCTTTCTAAGAAGTGTAAAAAGTAAAATGTTCAACAATATTTTACCTTGTACGCTTAAAATCTTTGTTTGAAAAAGGTAGTGAAATAATTGAACTCATGCTCATTTATGCCGTGAAGTATATGAGCAAAATACCTAGTGGTACAGATATGTCCCACTATATAGAGAATGAGGTGAAATGCATCACACATAAACTGGTCGCGACTTTCCTGTGTACAGTAGTTCTTAATAACTTTTCAGATTAAGCAATTGATAACATGTGCAACTAATGCTTGATCGTACTAAATACGATCGACCAGTCAAAACATATCCATCACTATGTTGAATTTGTATGTGACAGTGACGTATCGAACTCTAAAATCTAATCCATATCCATAAAATTTAGAGAATATCATGCACCTGCTTTTCAAAGACTAGTATTAGTCTCGTGATAACTAGTTTTACGACGTCATTGTCCGAAGCGCTAACTACTTTTCTGCTCAAGAAATATGTAGATGCCACATGCGCTTCCCAAATCAATTAATACTTTCGGGAGAAAAATCACAGTACAAATTTGCAGAAACGTGTTTGACTGCAAACGATTTTTGTAGAAATATTTCACCGTACTGAGTTCAGGCTTTCAGTTAAGATAAAATGGATGAATTACATAAAAGTCTGTAATGGTTTGAACAGCATCGAAGAATTCTTGATTTCGTTTACAAGTGAATTATAGGGAGCATGGGCCTAGCCCCTCTATTTCGATTAAAACCTGATCGCTCGTTACGCTTTCGGAAGGATGGCGGAAATTGATGAGAAATTTGTACAGGCGCATTGAATTCTCGTAGTTCAGGGACCAAGGACAATTTTCTTTTTAATGAGGCGTCTAATGAAAGACGACATCTCCGTGGTTGATTACTGCCATCGATGCTCAACGGCTGGGGCTATTGAAAAAGCTGCTTCGTTGGAATGCTCACACAGTCGGGCGTGGGTGCTGCCGGTGTCCGGTTGACTGCGTTGAGAGGGAAATGAAAATTAATTTGAATTTTAAGTTTAACAATTTTTTAAAGCCATCTGGTTAGCTGGTTAGATCGTCAGATACAAATTCGTAAAGTACATTTACTCTTTGATACTTTTGATACATCATAGAAGGATGAAAAAAAGCCCTTCGTAAAAGCAACCTACATCCTGTGGGACACTCCACCTGTTTTCGAGCTTTCTTTTAATTCGACGTGACCCACCTCCTTTGGAAGGAGCATTCTCCTTCGCAGCTTTTAGCCTGGAGGCGATTGTTTTTTAGAGTTCCGGAACATGGTTTAGTAGATATCGTCCACTACAATTAGCGCGGACAGCGGTCAAAGCGCCTCTGTCTCGAGTACAATGGGCAACCCGTTGTTGCCCGACAGGCGAGAGAGCTGTAACAGACGTAGCGCACGCTCCGGTCACGCCTGTTCAGATTGCGGTACACGAGTTCCGATAAGAGATGTAGGCCTAAGCCTGGCTTCGAGTTCTCATGCTGCACTCTATATAAAAAGGAAACACTCTTGAAATCTAAAAGATCGAGCAACTTACTCGTGTAATATTTTTTACGTACTTCCACGCGTATATTTTGGGTACTTTTTATCTGACAAGTGAAAAAATGTATTTTCACACGATATAAAAAGTTACTTTTGCATTTTTACATTGGTACAATTCATGAGTTACGTACAAACAACGTAAAATCTAAAAGATTTATTTTTCCTAATTATTTCATGAGGGCTTCGAGAAACTTAAAGCCCTGAGTTGAAACTTGAAGCGAGACCCACATCCATGTGCGCAACACGTTCTCACAGCTAAATTCAGGGTGGTCTTGATTAGCTCTTGTCGCACGACAAATTTCAACTTGGCTCTGAAAGTGAACGACATGAGGAAGGAAAGTGTAAAGACGTAAGTTCCAATGCAATGAATTCTCCTCTTTTCCTTTCAGACTTGTAAAGAACTGTCTTACTTATAATAGTTCTTTCATCATAAGAAGCTAATGGAGAGTAATTTTGTCTGTAGAATAATTAGCTTACATTTTCGTGCAGTGACATGATAGAACTCAGGTGTATGAGTGGCATAGTACCTAGTCATTTTTGTGGTGTTGTCAAGTCAATGTTTCCCCCGTAAATATAGGAAATCACAAGACTATTAAATTGTAATCGTAACTAAAGGATTTCTCGAAAATGAGAGACTCGAGAGTTACATTGAAACCCTTCGAGTTTACAAAAGACATCTGCTATAAACTGAAGTGAAATACTGCTTGACGTGCTAGAAAATTAGCGTCCAAATAAAATATATTGTCTGTTTCAAACGAGGAAGAAGTGTCTCAACAATGCCGAAACCAGTGTTCGATTGATGAAACTCAACATTTTCAACCCCCGGTGAAAAAAGCTAACAAAATTTAAAATCTTGCGCGATCTTCTCGATATTTACGTTGTGACACGCAAGAAGTTGTGTTGCGAACAGCTTAGAAATTGAGACGGCTTTGAAAACGACCAAACGACTGGCTTTGGACTTAAAATTATGAAGTTCGTTTCTTCCAGAGCCGATGACACTACAATTTTTAGATGCTCTGCTTTGGTCCAGACCGCGTAATATATTGCCCATACAAAATTCTTCTTGTTTCCATATTGATTGAAAAACCTGAATTGATCCTGAAGTGCTAAGTCTTTATTGCATAACTTAGTAGCGTCTTGATCGTGTTTTTCTGAATCTAAAAATGTTCATTTTTCATGGTTACCGATTTCAAATATTTTACCCCATAAATAAAAGATCTTCTTTGCCTACTCTAAAGGTATTTAGAAGTACTCGTAGTCACCTGAATTTCAAAGCTTGTATGGTCATGAAATTATTTCATCCGCAGACACATAAAAAATTTAACCTCATAGAATTCCTCATTGAGATTTTGCGAAAAAATAATGTAAGGACTTGTTTTCATACGAATTTGACTTCATCGACCTCCTTTTTAGACAAATATGGGCTGAATATTTCACCACAGACTTGTGCCGCGTACGAGGAAATATGGTAAATATGATAGTTCCAAATCTTTTATACTTCATTTTTACAATGAACTTGTTTTGAAGAATAATGCAGTAGGAGCAATTTTTTAAAATATATTTCATTATATTTACAAGACACAACTTCTGAATATCGTTTAATAATGGATGACATAATCTTTATTGAAGGAATACACCAATCGGCACAGCATTGCAAAAACCCGTGAGTAATGAATGGACTATAGTTACGTGTTTATTGTCATTGTATCTCACTACTGAATGATGGAATGACCGGAACGTTGGAAACCCTATTCATAGAATTGAGAAAATCTACCGCTTATCTTCTTTAGCATTTGTGGCGAGTGAAAGTTAAGAAGCGTAATTTGGTCTTCATGAGTTATCTGCAATATTATGTTTGATCGCGATGTTATGTTGATTATGTTCAATTCTCACTATTACCATGGCAAATAGTCAGTTGAGAAAACATACAACATGGGAAATGTTATTAAATTTTAATTTCACATAAGTGAAAAATAGAAAAGTTTTAATGCTGAGAAATTAATTTGGTTACACACACGCATCCATATTCAATAGCAACGTGGAGAGGCTCTAAAAATTCTTATTTTAGGTTTCCCTGGTAATACGCTTTTAATGTGAAGGACTTTATGGAGGATTGAGGAGTAGGATGACACTACTGAGAACTTACGTTGATTAAAGGATTTTTGATACATTAAAAATGTTTCATTCCCTCATTGCCGCTAAAAATAAAATGGAAACTATTCCCCACACAACCGAACATATTCACTCTTTATAAATGCGCTACAACTAGCCTTGGTTTTTATTATTTTTCTAGAGCCGTTTTTCAGTTTGAGTGCTGAAAAATTAAGTCAAACTTTTAAAGCCAGTTTCATCCAATGTTTATAATTTTACAGGTGGATTGGTGCGCTCTGCTATTTGCTCGCGAGTTGACGAACATGGTGAGGCTCACTCAGACGGATAGATCTCAACGATCTTGTTTGAACCTTTCACCTATCATAACAGAGGGTGCAACGCAAAGTGAAACGTCAAGTGCCTGGCGATAGGAGCGAGAAGTCATGACGGAGCTTTTCTGTGCCCTTATGGCAAGTTGAAGTGCGGTACGTATATGGTTTTCGTTTACACTTGCATTGCGATCTTTGTACATACACTGACAGCCTCTATCTCAGGAGCTAAACAGCGGGTTTTGCATTCTGAATAGCACTCGTATCTTCTGAACCATTATAAGAAGTTTCGCTCACTTTGTAATTCCTTTTGATTAGTTTCGTCTTTCATTATGAAAATTTTTAATAACACACAATGTATGCAAGGCTCCAGACGATTTTCCAATATCATCTTCAAGAAGGTACTTACCAATGTATGTACGTTTATTCTATAATTGTAAATGCTCTCACTGGGAACATTGAATAGGTTATTCAGGCACTCAACTATCGAGTGGTTTAAAAGTTGACATATTTTGAGATAACTGAGGCGAACCAATTGAAGCAAAAATTTTGCATTTTTGATCAGTACAAGGAACTTATACATAAACTTTTAATAAAATTTTACTGATGGAAAAAAATTTCAATGTGCTCTGCAGGACTCATTTTGAGCTCAGTCAGCGTGCTAACGCCAGTTGTTTGAATGGAGGAAATGATTAGATTTGAAGTAAAAGGTTGTTTATTATCTGGAATTGTAAATCACGCTTACCCCCTACTTTTGACAACATCGCTGCTCCACATTTCGTGCTGCTGTAGAACCACTTCTCTGTTCCAAAATTAAAAACTTCTCCATCCAAGCGATTGAAGTTCAACGGCATCAAATATTGCTAGCCTAATTCTTTTGGAAATTTATCCCACTTGGGTACAGACATAACGAGTAGTAAAGTCCTCTAAAAATATGCCGGCAATATAATTTAGTAACGCCTTTCGTTCAGAAATAGAAGTAAAAGGATAAATTTTTAACAAAGTTGATACATAGAATGTGATTCCACTAATGTTTATTTCAAATTTTACAACAAGGCTATCTCTAATTGATTGAAATGTTTTGACAGGTAATGTAAGAGCCTGCCTGTTGTTGAACAGCCCGCAAAACGTTCGTTATCTCTCGCAAATCGGCTCAGGGATTACACTGTGATAACGGGTTGAAGAACACTGAGTTGACATCGTGAGAGAGTTATGGGGAAGGTCGACTGCTGAGTTATCTGAAAATGACACACAAACAAGTACTTAGAGATAAATATGCGCTAATCAGAGAGGACCGGCTCGCTCTGAGTACATCGCAAAAATTATCTACACACGTACAGCCAGCGTAAAGGTTTATTCTTTAAAATAAAAAGTGAGAAATATCACCAAATAACAGTCCATAAATGTATATAAATACGACTCACACGCATGTGAGAAAAATAACAGACATTTACGTTAAAGTAAAAATCGAAACCCTGGCTGGCATGATTGAGTATATGAGAATAGATGAATGAAGTGTTGTTTTTGTGATTAGTATGCTGTGGCTTCCAAACTACGGCCCGCGGGCTAAATTCACCCGCCATGCAGTGTGATCAATCCGGCCCGTGACAGCTAATGACTTATTGTTGTTATCGTTAAAATAGATAAAGACAGGGAAATTAAAACAGTTTTTGCCCTTGGAACTTACTGGAGTAATTAGTATGGCTCTAAAGCTGGAAAGTTTGGAGATCTCTACTCTAGGTTACTAGTTCCTTTTTGCGAAGTATTTTTTGAAAAGTGCTGAAATGCGACCATAAAAGTGCGCGTGAAATTATCTTTTTAAAGAAATGAATAAATTTCTTAATGTTATTTACAGCACATTGATGTTATTTTCGTTTTGCATTCTAATGCTTTCTGGTCGTTGCATGTCAGGTGATTGTAATAATCAAAACCTACATTTATTTCCTGATCAGGGGACAAATATTATTGATGATTAATAACAACTTAAAAACAGGGATAGTAACCTGAAAGCAGAAGGTTTCTTTGTCATCGAATTTGCAAGATTTGAACCATCAAGCCTATGTATTCGTCACAATACAATGAAAGTTACGAATCCTTGTTTTTCCTTGTTCCCAGACATTTGCTCACTTTGGCACGTGAGCTGAACGGTCACATAATTAAGGATGATGCGGTTTCAAAGTAATAGATTTTAAAAAATGATTTTGCGTGTATATAGAGTAAAGACAAAAATCCCAAGCTCACAAATTTTATTCTAATACTTCTAACATACACTCAATGAAAAGAATAGAAGATTTGGAAAAATTCATGTCAATGCACATATTAATTTCTGTAAGCATAAAAAGGTAAGCCATTATTATTTAATACATTCAAATATTTTCTACTTCGCTATCATTTATTCGAAAATTATGAAATGAAATCATAATGTGATGTTAGTCCAGAAAGAACATGATGCATAATAATATTAATTATTGTAGAAGTGAAATCAGTGTTCTGACGATGTCAAACTTGGACTCGAAACAAAATGAGAAGTTAGTTACAGCATAACAAGACTCGCCATTGGTTTCGCAATTTTTATCATTTTTAGTGACAGTGATCTGAAGATCAGTATCGACGTCAGTATATGAATTACAAATTTTTTTTAATCGGAGACAAATTGAGCACGGTTATGGTTTTGGAAAATTGCTTTGGAGTATACATGTATAGAAAGAAAGATGTCAAAAAATGTTCACAGAAAATTATGATCTAAATTCTAGAACATTCACGTTTTTCTAGCCAACTCTGCCATGCCGGGAACTATATCAAATGTACATACTAAGCAGTTGTAAGTAATAGAGCAACAAAGATATATGGAAATGAAAATACAGAATTGTAAAGTCTTCAGGTTATTAAAAAATATTAAGTAACTGTAACATGTCTCTTTCCGCTGCACAAGACTTGAGTACTTGACGACAAAGAAAAACTGGGCGGGTTTTACGTATCCCTGAAATTGTTACACGGACTAGCAATCAAAATGAAGACATGAATAATTCAAAAACTATTTCCCTAGTATTTTAGCGTACTCATACTAATTGCCTTCAAAATGATGAGCTACATTCGCTCCGAATCATCTTCTTAACTGGAAGGCTTCCACGTAGTTTTCTTTCCACAGTGTTATAGTTTTGACAATGACAGCTGTTCACATTGAACGATAGCTTACTAACATCATTCCCCTGATCCGATTTTTGCCCATCACAGTGGGTGGACGAAATTTTACATCTGCACTGCTAAATGATGAGATTGGAAAGAGGATACATATCGGGCTGATGAAGGAGAAATCTTCCGTGTATTGGTGTCCAAGCATATTTTCTTGGCAGAACTGACACTTACAGAGACTTAAGGTAGGTTAAGGAATCCTAATGAAAATGGTGTTTAGTCGTTATTTGAGTATTTTATGCAGCGTATCAAAACGACTGTGGCCTCGAAAGGACGTGTTACTTTATTTTTGTTATGAAATTCTACACCTTGCCTTCTGTATCCTGTAATTTATTGAAGACCTTCGAAAAGTATTGAGCCAAAGAAAAAACTAAATAGAATCCATCCTTTACAATGGATACTACAAATTTCTACACCTCAAAATTGCAAAGCAAGCAGAATCCTCCCTCCAAGTTACTCTGTGCCACCACCCCTCGTCACTGGCCTGGTTGTTGCTTTCGCCTCCCGACACACTTCCTTATCATGTTACTGCTGCCCCAATTCTATGTTTATGAGTTTAATTCATGTTCATGTCAGAGATCTCAGGTATTGCTTAGATGCACTTCATTCTTTGTAATATTTGGCCATTATTGATGAACATTTACACGAAACATGGATACTTACTGGTGTGCTTAACTACTGGAAATTAAGTTCTAAATTTTGCAATTTACTCCATTTGTCCCCTATTATACCAAGCACCATAATATAATGTAGGATATATATTTTATCACATCACAAGTTTAAGATCCGTGACCATTTTTGGGTGTCTGAACCAACGGCAATTACCCTTGGAATGTGAAAATGATTTATTGTGAAACAGTGGGAAAAACTCGCTCATTTTTACGCAATTTCATTACGTTTTTGCGACAATTTATGAAAATGCACGAATATTTTGCGAAAAATTTGTACTGCTTCCCCATATAAAAGACGCTAAACGCCCGGTCACTTGATCTTACCCGTTTCTCGATGAGGAGAAAGTTGGAAATGTATCACAAAATTCCTACTTATGCCAGAGTTCCCATAACCTAGTGCGAGGAGCTGTTCTGCTGGCCAAACACGTGCTCGAAGACTCACCACGGCAGAGTGAATAGTTCTGGAAGAGGTCCTGTTTTCTTAAAGCTCTTTACTAAATTTTGTAATTCGTTCTACCATATGGCAGAAATAGAAGAATAAATAAAAGTATAATCAATTTCAGAAAAAGCCTCGTAAGGCAACCTGTATGACATTATGACTGACTGCTGCTACATCTGTTTAACAGATCTGTGATAGCCCACAACAGGAGAGGGCATTCAAGAAAACATGCAAATTTGCACATCAAAATAGGGTGACCTCATGATGATGGAGGCTGTGAAAGTGCTGTGATTGCGGAAGTGGTGACCGCCTGGCCTCGCTGGAGAGAAAGTGAAGTTCATGGAGTCCGCGCTGAGAAACGTCCTGTAAACTGTACTTGCTGCAACGCTCTATGGGTCAGAGGTTCGTGGGGCGTCGTAACGTGTGTATATGATGCTTTTTCGTAATTTCTACGATTGAAAACAAGGCGTAGATGAACGAACGATACAGTTAAACTTTTACGCCTGGATAAAGAATGAAGTTGGTCTTGAAAATCGATTTATTTTTTTAGGCACTATTCAAGCGCCGCCTGAAAGTTAAAAAGATTGTTTTCAGCTCTGAGCATATAAGTCCTGGATTGAGATACTTCTGTCATTGATTCTCGATAATACTGATGCCATTCATCATTAGGTGATATTAAAAATCACAGACCTCTTTCCTAAATGATAAACTGATTGAGCGAATTATTTTAGTTTTACCATAAAAAGTACGACTAAGGACTGACCATAGGTTAGCATGCACGGACAGATAGCAATAGTTCTTGTACATGCATTGCGAGTCCGTTTCCTCAACTACTGTCTACATCTTGACTCAGTAAATTGGGTAACAGCTTTGCCCGGAGTTTTTCCTTCCACCAACGAAGTGCACGCGTTCCTTCAAGGTGATCCTGTCAACTTGTTTTTGTTCGGATGCACTGCAGCTGACAGCTGCAAGCAAAGGTCGCAGAGTACGGCAAAGCGACGAAGGGGCGGGAGTGAAGCAATAATTATTGCTCTACTACAGTGACGTCAACAATTTGATCTAGAGAACAAGAAGCTCCTCGATTTAATTAAGGATACATTATTTGAATTCAAAACTTTTGTGGAAATAACTCTCACTTTATTTTTATTCGAGTGTATGATTCGGATATTCATCAGGTGATCCAATTCTCTCAAAACAACGAGAAAATTATAATCTCCGTCGCTGCTTTGGACTGATTTCATTGAGAAACTTTCCACTATATGTGGCGCACGGAACAAAAAGTGCGCAGCTGTACAAGAAGAAATTTATTTCGAAAACAATAATCACGTGATTTCCGTTCTTAGTAGTGGTTTTCTCGGACCATTGTGGGGGCTAACATTGTCCTTATAACATTCCTTAGAAGTGCAGCGAGAAGCACGCGTACCATGTGACAAGCTGAAGCTGGAGCTGCGGCGCGAGTGTGGCTGTGGTGACCTCAGCTCAGCAAAGCGCTTGCTTGTTGCCTGCCCTCATTTCTTCAAGGCTGCCAAGCAGGCGCACACTTGCTCTGAAATGCACTAGCAGGAGCAGTTTGCTCTGGTATCATAAATTTCCCCTTATTCGGCTGACAATAATTACTTCTAATGGATGCTTACTACTTTTTACTTATGACTTGGGTACCTACATTAAATTATATCATTAAACATAATTCTTGGCAATGTTTTGCAGTATGTATTTCTGGTTGCATCTGTGTACCTGAATTGAGGACATTTTTCATCGTCGTTCTCTTCATTTTAGTTCATAAATTTCAAGCCCCAGATTGAGATATTTTAATTTTTACTCTTCATAGAAAACTCCGCCATTATCACTTCAGTGGTACCTAATTCAATTTGATTTGTGACTTTAATTTTTCAGTGAAGAATTAAATTTTAATAAAAGTCATCGTGAGATGTGTAAGTAGCTACGTATCGATGATTTTCTGATTATGAGTAATTTTTCATAAATAAATAATGTGTAGGAAATATCTCAACCGTGTTGATCGGACAGTTTAGATCAATAATTGTTCAAGAGCGGCACCAACACTCTACGACTAGGAGGTTAATGGAAATTAAAACCATTGACAAATAAACGTTGCGACTCATCGCCAGATTCTAGTGACAATAATGTATTTCGATGGTAAGACGGTGACAAATTATTGATGAAATTTAATACTGGTAAAGTGTGCGATCCTCATTTGAAAACGTTAATGAATAGCGTATTGGTCACTTAACTTGAGAGTGAACGCACAATGTGTCAGGTCCGATTGGAATCTATCGCCACTCAACCGGTGTTCTCACAGCCTCTTGTTATGTCTGAGTTTGGAATATACTCAAAGAGAAAGTCTTCACCTTCCATCTAAGTGTATTAGTATGGAATCCGTGATCTTACATTGTGCACAAACATATTTTTTTTATTAGTTACTTGCGATGCAATGGCTTTTTTCCATTTTTCAAGTTCATATGACGTTTCAATTGTACTTATTTTGAGAAAACTTTCGCTCTAAAGCAATGATTTTTCGAGTGCATCCTCCTAAAACACATGAAATCCAAGCAAATATGGTCAAGAGTTGATAAAAACATGAACATGATTTCAATATTCATTCTTTGATACGAACTAAAGTTGACTCTCCGAACAGTTTCACATTCATGGTGAATTTTACATCCCCTTCAACGTTTAAGGGAGGGTAATCTGTGTCCTCTAATTTTGGATAAGATTTTATTAGTGTCCATCATTTACATAGTTCACTTGTCATTGTCACAGTTCTGAAAAGTCACAATACGTCCACATTTGCACGCCAACACTGAACAACAAAGAAAACGAGGCGCACAAACTAGGGGCCAACAACGGGCACCTGCGACACGAGAGCGCGCAGCTTGTAATCAACCCATACGACGCAAGCTGTGCACGTCTTATTTTCTGCGCAGTACGGGTGGGAGTTCGTGTTCGATGATGTATATTGTTTCATTGATCACATGCATTTCAATAGCATACATCAGAATATTCCCATTTTCGAAATAATTCAATTTTACTTTGATAATTCTTCACGAGTGGTATTTTTTTGACAGTATTGAACTGTCGCATTGTTCACGTGTGTTCGGTGAGGAGAGAAAATACACCAACGACGATGTTGTGGTCCTCACTGCCCAGTATTTTGGTGGCTTGGTCACCAACAATGTTGGGTAAGTCTAATGAAGAGTTCGCCTGTAAGATTGTGTCCGCACGTCAATCTAAGAATAGGATTAAGGATCTTTATTCAAAGAAATCCGTTTAGTAAGTTGTCAAAATAGTTAGTAGTCGAAATCCATTTAGTGAGTCTTTGAAATCAGTGTTGTCAGTTATTGAAAAACAAAAAAGTATACGAGCAAATTGTGATTTCGAACAAAGTTCAGAACTCTACTCATTGTTCTACGAACCTATTTAAATTTAACAATATTGTAGTATTGAGTCAGAAGTTGTTCTTATTCAGGTAGCACTAGCTTTCAGTAAACAAAATACAAACGAAACACAATTCAACACGCACCCTCGTATCTTGAGTTCGCGGTCTGGGCAGCTATAAATCACTAGCTGTTTACTCTGCTTTCTCTAGCCATACTGCATACACTGCAGCAACGACAGTCAGCCAACCAGAAGGCGGACTCAATGTTACAGCCAATCACATTTTAGGTCAACTTTGCGCGGGAAGCTCAGTGCATCGACCTGCAGACCGCAGCTCCTCGCCGCGCAATCTGCGGGTCAATAAACTATTTCTTTAAGTATTTCACTTTAATAAATTTATTAATCATCACTTAGTACTTCTAGAATTTTGTATGAAGAGAAAAGATTACCCTGTTCAGGGATTTCGAAACCATAAACATAATGCTCTCCTTATCAATCACAGCATGCTAAAGTTGAACATATACTGTTTACACAAATCAAAAGAAAGAGGCTGTCACTCAATTTAAGCACAACAAGAAAAAACACCTGGAAGTAATTCATAATGTAATACGAGATATTTATCAATAAAATGCTAAAGTTCTCCTTGAGTTGTTACCCAAACGTTAGAGCAAAAAATGTGTAAGTTTAATCGCTCGTATATCACGAACTAATTATACATCAATTGAGCTAAAATGTAGCTTTGAGCTCAACGCCTGCTGAAAGCCCCTAATCACCATTTAACATGATCAACCTATTGCTAAGTTAATAGTGACGACAGTCTACAGTTGAGTGTACCATATACGGTTAACCTAATGACTGAGCCCAATGATTTCATTTACCATTTTGCTACATTCAATATATTTGAATAGCTTTGTCAGGCAATTAACATAATGCCAAAATCTCGCCTGAAAAGAGTTACTTGGGTGTCAGTTAAAAATAACGAACTCTATCATATACAATATGCAAGAAATATCATTTTAACTCTCTTTTGAGTAAAGAAATGGACAGATTTGTTGTCCTTTTTTTACTTCATTTTCCCATGAGTTAGAAAGATCAACATTATTTCCCTTTCTTCAATAGCGTGAATAATAACCATCTCAAATAACTGAGTTACAGATCCAAAATATCTTCTGTGTGACGTGCACACATATTTGGAACACATCACCTAGCCTATCGACGTATCTCCTGAGTGCTGCTCCACTTATATGAACTCAGAAGGCCGTGACACGATCGCAGTCCCTTCACTCGGGCAACTTGAGGAACGAAAGTACATTGATAACATTCGAATTCTGTACCCTAAAAACCATGTCAGTATGAGGCATCCAGTCAATCTTTGTGCACGACAGATTTTTTCGTATTTTTCAACAATTACGAGTATATCTTCTTACACTTATATTGAATACAAATATTTCTCTATGAGTTCATCTTGAGTGATGGTGACAGTCAAATTTACGTGTCGGCCGCACTTGAGTGGTAGCAAAAAATCAATACATTTTCAAAGGCTGAATAAAATATCCATTTGATTCTGGAAAAAATTTTGTTTCTGTGTACCCCAAAAATATATACTAAAGTCCTGTTCGCTCTACTTTTTCTTGGTACAGTACACTTCACAGAGCTGCCTGAGCTCGGGGAGAAGAGATTTCTCATTGCCCCCTATTGAAAATTTTCTCGCTAACTTTTATGTTCTATCGATCATAAAGGGGTTCACTAAACTTCCACAGCAAGAACAGACCCAGCCTTTACAAAACTACGACAGGGAATGTCAATGATGTCTCTGGCCGCAGTCCTGGGGATTACCAGTATGGTCATTTGTTTTGAGAAAAAAAGAGCTTCCATTCGATACCTCCAAGACAGTCTGGTCACTAAAAAAATCTGTTAGCAATGAAAAATCGAAAAATAGGAAGTAATATCAGATGTACCCATAAAAGTTGTAGGTCTTGAGAAAATTTTTTTTCTCAAAAACGTGGCTGTGAGAACGATCCAAAATCGCCTGAAGAGAACGTTAGTACACCTTAATTAATGTGCCGCCAAGCAGCCTCTGAAACAATGCGTTTTTGCTGTGCCAAAGCAGTAAAGGAGAAAGGCATGATTTCTGAGGGAAATATAAGGATTGACTATCATACCACAAAAGCCGATGTTCAAAGAAGAAAGTCCTTATGTAGGTTGGTTAGAGGCAGCCATGAGATCATTCACCACTCCCTTTGCCGTGAGTGATGAGTCAGATGATAGTAGCTGTAGACAGTGAGGCTTTCGTTTTTTCATGTTGCATTTCTCCAGTCTCAACTCTTTTCAGATTACTGTCTTCTTCAGTATCAACATGCACATCATTCATGCCCGCTGTACATCGCTGTTTCGTGTTTCTAGGGTTTTATTTATGATGTCCATCATTTTTACCACACTGATTCCTTGTGATCAATGCGCAGTCGTATGTACCATTTTTTTTAACACTAGGTAGATTTTTTACAATTAAGAGCTGCTAATTTAGCCAATTTCAACTATAATACACGAATAAACTAAGCGAATAAACGGTGACAGCGTAGCGAACTGTGCTTTCTGTTGTGGAGTGGCATCCACGATTGTTTTTTATAAGCAATTTGGGGTTAAATATTAAATATTAACGAGCCGAATTTACATTCATGCAGCGGGCTAATGATCATTAAGTGTATCAAATGAAAACTATGATCTTTGCAATTTTGCAATATGCCTAATAATGTTGATTCGCTCAAATTTGTCTTCAACAGTTTGAAATACTTTAGGTTATACTTGAGAATATAATTCTGTATATATGTCTCTAAACTTGGTCAAAAACGTAATAACTTGTGCGCAACAATCTATTCTACATTTCTAAACAAGAATCTATTCAATGATATGAAGTTGAAATTAAAATTGTTTTGCAGTGAAACGATCTCCGTGCCGTCGGAATCGTTGAGGTCATTACTGATACAAATGAATTAATTATTTAGTGTTAATTTCATTTACTTTATCATGGGGATTTCTC
This sequence comes from Platorchestia sp. MABIK, assembly GCA_014220935.1. Lineage (NCBI taxonomy): Eukaryota > Metazoa > Arthropoda > Malacostraca > Amphipoda > Talitridae > Platorchestia > Platorchestia sp. MABIK. The sequence continues at coordinate 82,038 of JACJUY010003455.1, forward strand.
AAAGTCTTATTCCATAACTTTCTTCCAACAAGATGTAACGTTTCGAGCGACACATAATGTTGAGATATTAGAAAATGCTTCTTCGACTTCGAATTTCCCTCCTTGTGTTTTGTTGCATTTCTTTACAGGATGTTCTCTTTAAGGATAATTTTCGTTATGATGGAGGAAGTTTTGTTCATTCAGGCAATATAGCTAAACGGGGAAGTGTATAGCCAGTGAACGAGTATACAGGTATTCTCAAAAGGATGTGTGCTCGTTGGGTAAGATCTGATCCCCATGGGTTTCGAGACTCTTCACTCGGCCCCCAAATTTCCGGTTGGTTTGAACAGAGGCGGCTTTCGGTTCAGATGAGGTTGTACACGACAGTGTCGAAAATATTCGTACGTGCTTGTTTAAACGTTCTATTTTGCAACATAGGCTTAATAATGAATTAATAAATCTATATGACCAATTTTCGAGATGAGTATGGCGTACAGAATTAGGAAATATTGTATCTACAGAACCGTGAAATGCAGCGTTCAATTTTGAGTCAATTTTTTCTATTGCTCCTGTCATTTCCGCATCACTGTTGCGTTTTCTGGTTAATTTACCACAACCTGATGAGCGTGATTCGTCTTAGTACAAGATGCCGTAGTGGATGAATTTGTTTTGCATTAATTCGTCCAGGCACATTAATCCGTCTTCGTACAGGTACGGCCTCGTGCACCATTCAAGTATTGCTCAAAGTCAAAATGAGGTGGTTTATGTAGAAGTGTACGTGTGAATGTTCTGTTTTGAGAGCTGCAGTCATGCATAGCCTTACTTCACCATTGTTTTTCATTTCGAAGAAAGGTAGTTCACCATCCTAGCTGTCGCTGTTACTGTTTTTGGTAGCTTTTATTTCATGGAGTTATACTTGGGATCTTCTACACGATCTGCTGGACGAATAAAGCATTTAGTTTGTGAACATTTTACGTGTCAAATATCTTAATCTGTGAATTTTATTCAAGAGAGCATTGTCGACGGCGCTGACGTTATGTTTCAGCTGTTCACGTGTGGCCATAAAAAATTAGTTCTGATTTCACGAGAGTGATGTAGAGCTAGCCAGTTATTTATTCACGAGGTTGTAAAACAATGCCACCGTGTTTATTGCTGATCTCCTATAATGCGTGCAGACAATAAAAATAAGATAAATTTAATTGAAAATGTGTTATGTACTTTAAACTCCTTTCAAATGTGAAAGCTAAAAATTCTGAATGATGCAACTTCAAATTGAACTTCATGTCATTTATAAGACAATAACAGTAATACATCCAGAACTCGATATGTTGCTGAAATCGCAAATTTTCTAAGCATTTCAAAGCCAAAAACAGAAGGAAAATTAACTTTTTATTCAAAACGTCCTGGAGTTCATGCTACGTTAGGAGTTTTGATAAAATACGGTGTCACGCCTGTAGATATCAGGAATGAGGACAACAGGTGTGGAAAATGTACAGAAGCCATAAACGAGACTACCTCCGTACCTGCGTGACAGAAAACCTTTTACACAATAGAAGATCCTTTTTTGCTCTGTGAATTGTAAAGCAAGCGCAATAAATTATAATATGCAGAAATTGTATCCTTAATATTTAAATTATTGCAATGAGAGTTTGAATTTTGACGTAAATCATGGAAAACAACTGATATGTTATTAATACTAATTTGAAATAAAACTCTTTTGATACACTATACAGTGAGCCAGTACCACTCGTGATAAAAATGATTTACGCAGTATATTGCCGTACTTTTTTCTTTTTTAGTTCATTTCATTTCAGAGAGATTGTCCCGCACGTTTCAACGTTTGAATGAAACAATTGCGCCACATTTTGAATAATTCTAAAACTCTCCTTGCCTCTAAAGTGAAGAAAAAATTTTTTTGCTAACGTGCTAGTAGGATAGCTCTTTTTGCTTTAGTCGCATATACTTCACCTTTGCCTTGTTTTCAAGTTTGCACCATAGACCTTAAAATTGGAACAGCAAAACACCCTGGACTTGTATCAGGAGGATCTGTCTCACATGTACTTAATTACTATTCTCGCTCACCTCTCTCTTTCATGGAGTAGTTCAAATTCAGACTAGAAAGCGTTCCGTAACTAAAAATAGCTAAACAGCGACATTACAGCTTAATTCATACTTTTGCACTCCATGTGCTGGATGTTATTTCAGTTTTTGTATGTTTTTTGAAGAAAACCTTCTCAGAACAGTATTATTTTTTATATTCACGTACTCAATAGGTAGTTTTGATAAACACCCGTTTTCTAATTCCTGTTATTTTCTGAGGTACATACAATGTTTCTAATGAACTGGAAATGAGCCAAATTAGCAACCTTTCTTGTTTAAGAATGACAGATTTTCTCGTCATATTGGTCGCCTCTGAACATGTCCAGGAATCAAATACATGCACAATGTAACAGGTTAAAATATTCCGACAAATTATAGACTTAAACAATGTACTCGCATACGATTGCATGAATAGGTCACTCTCCCACTTCAATGTGTTTGAAGACGGAAAATTTATTCCTTTGTAGACGCGACAGTCAGCGCCTTCTCTGTGAGGGAGAACAGAGGTCCCTGTTCTGCGCCTCACTCTCGCGAGCTGAGTGCGTGTCGCCTCGGCTGGATTATCTGCGCGACTCAAAAGCTTTTACTTCAGCCTGTGAGCTACATACAGATGGAGCTGCGCTCAGATTCAGCTTTAAAGGGACATGCAAGTTTACTATTTAGAAGTGGTATTTTTTATGGAGCAATTTTTTTTAAACATCGTTGGTGAGAAGTTACTGATTTAAATTAGTGGGTGTTTGTGAATAAAAATTGCCGTATCAAGAATCATATGAACTGACTAATTGTTCTATCGGTTAACGAACACCTTTATCCTTTAATACCTGTCCTATCACTCCTGTACTTGCGTTGTAATTATTGCTGTGCATTTGCTGTGGTATCTTTTTAGCTGCATAGCTTCACTTGAGCAATTGAGAGCACAACTACGCAGTCTTTGTGAGCTACAGAGAACTAAATATTTTCAAGTGATTACTAAGTTAAACAACATGCGACTACAATGTATTTATCAGCTTTCTATAATGACGGGCTTAATTGCGTGCTTCACGACAACATGAGTAACTAGTTAGATTAGCCTCGTCTAACTCCTTCCTTCCAATCATCACGAAACCTACACGTGTTACATCCGAATCTGCTACGTTGCTCGATAATATTTTTATGTTAGATCCGACTGATTTTCTCACCGGAATAATGATTTCTGACTTATCCGACCATTTCCCGGTGTTTCTCATCAAGAAAAATGTCTATAGTCCTTGTACCAGCCCACAGGCTGAGACTTTTTCATATCGTTTTGTAAACGAACATAACTTTGAAACAATGCGAAATGTTCTAGAAGAATTAATGCCATCATTAGCCATACATGAACTGGACAATAATGCGATTAACATTGATGAAGCGATCCTAAATCTAACTGAAATTATTACGACCGCATACAACCAGTGTTGTCCAATAATCACCCGCACAATTACGCCGAAAAATAGACAAAAACCCTGGATTACTGAAGATATCGTGATAAATATAAAGAAACGTCAAGCGTACCTAGCCTTACTATACGAAGGACGAATTTCTAGAGTTACGTATAACAGATTCAGGAATCATGTGACAAATCATATACGAACATCGAAACAAAACTACTTTACGCGCAAATTCACTGAATGCAAAACTGATATTAAAAAAATTTGGCGCCTGCTTAATTCATGCTATAAACCGAATACTAATGCCACAAAAACAATTGAGTCCATTGTTCACGAAAATGTAAACTATCACGAGAAAAAAGATATTGCAACAGTGTTTAATGACTTTTTAGTAAACATAGGGAAACATATAGCCGATAGTGTCGTTAGTGAACCTACAGACCACTTGCAATACATGGACCGTGTCCGTGAACACAACTCTTTCT
>JACJUY010003456.1:0-22247 GCA_014220935.1 Platorchestia sp. MABIK
TCGAATAATCACCGGGAGATGTAGCTCCTTGCCCATTACACAGACCATTTTCAACTGAATGAGTGAATTCCTTTGCACGAAATATCATGAACATTCCAGAGTGGGAATCTACGATTAATCCCACACCAGGGAGCGTAACTTAGGCGCAGATATTTTTTTCAGCAGAAACATGGGCAATTTCAAGGAAAGAAAATTGAACATCGGAAAACAGATGACTTCCGTGCGTCAATGCACTCTTGTAATACAACACTGATCAGAACATAAAAGAGACTTCGGTGCATAAACTTGCAAGTAAAAGAACCGGGAGATTCAGTGCTTGAGACGATCTGGGACCTAAAATATCGAATTATTATTATTATTATTATTATTATTATTATTATTTTTATTATTTAAGAAAGTTTCATCCTCCCTTAACCACGACAAAGATGTTCCAAGAGAGGAAGGAGGAAGGCACCATTTAGTATGGAGTTGAGGGAACGAGGAATCTATGCACATGGTCCACAGAAATAGCAAGCAAAGAAAGAAGCTCATGAACAAGAAAAAGTTGAAGAAGAAAGTAGTAGGTGCTGAAAAACAGGATAGCAGTGAACCGAAAAAAGATGGTCCGTAACAGAACAAACACATATTTTATTTTAACAAAAAGAAAGCCCACCTAACCTTTGGCTCGGGCATTCACATAGTCCCCCTGGGAGCGCTAATTCCCATAGATGCAACAGTTGTGTCCCCCTGAGGGGCCTAAAATTTCGAACAGTGATATTGTTTCTTCTAAAGACAATGATTAGAATGGGGTTTTCCGTGATAAATTTTAGACTTGCTTGAAACAAAAATCCACTTTTTGGGAAACAGAGGTAGAATAACGATTTATTATTGTCATCATGAGTTATTTTTACACTACATGGACTCCAGGAGATATACCAAGTACGAAGGATGCGAAGACCTCTCTCACCAATACGAATTTTTTTTTTTCATTCAGGTGAAGAAAACGAAAAAATACAACTACCAAAGAACTCGAATTTGATAAACGTATAAATGAAAATAAATGTCACCATTCAGAGTACAGGACAATTTTTGAACGAAATTGAACCAAACTGTAGTGGTAAAACAATAATTTACATAAGCTATAATAAAATAGCCCAAATTCTTCAAATTTTCTTCCATGTGTACATTTAAAACAGCTCTTGATACGCATGAAACGTGCAGCAGAATACCGGCAATGCTGCTGGCTTAATTCACATTATGGAAAGACATATGATAAGCACCTCAGGAATGTACCAGGCGTGGGGCAGGAGTCAAGATTAGATTAGATAATTAATAAGTTTGAGCCTCCCTATCCGCAACAAAGGCGATCCAAAAAAAGGAAGGAAGAAGGCACCATTTAGTATGGAGTTAAGGGAACGCGGAATCTATGCAGAAAGGGCAAATAAACAGTAAGATAAGAAAGAAGTTCATGAAACAAGATCAAAGTTGAAGAAGAAAGCAGTAGGAGCTGAAAAACAGGATAGCAGTAAACCGAAAAAAGATGGTTCTTAACACAACAGAAACATTTTATTTCAACAAAAGAAGGCCTACCTAACTCTCAGCTCGGGCCCTTACATTGTTCCCCTGGGAGCGCTAATTCCCATAGATACAATATTTGCATCCCCCTGAAGGGGGCAAGAGTTAAGAAATTCATCACTACAGCCGCAGCAATGTTCGGTGTGGGAACTTTTTCTTTGCATAAAACCAATAGCTTGGCTTGGCTGGCAACGTATTCAAAATCACTTTTTCTCCGAGTGAAGGTTCCTTTAAATATACGACCAATAACGAACAGGAAGACGAAGAAGCCAATGTGTTTTCAGCAGCGACCAAACACGCAGGCCAGCGAAGTTTTGCTCAACACCGACAATTCGTCAAAGGGAACTTTGAGTGATGTGCAAAGTGCTCTTTTGCGCGCCTAAAATATTTTTTAGCATCAAAGATAAGTAAAATTTGGAAAGTTGCCACTGAAAAGAAAAATGCTAACAATATTAGCTCAAGTTGAAGTTCTATGAATGCGACGGTACAGGCTAGACGTTGAAATTGCCTGCTTTGACTACGAATTTATTTGTTAATTTGGTGCTTCTTGAGCTGATCAACATACTTACAAAACGTGTTCGTACTCGCAGCTTTCGTTGTTAAAGTTTTTCTAGGTATAGATTATTAAAACAGCAGTGAGTGAATTTGTGATCAAGTATTTGCAGTAACTTTTTGACACGAGCAATTCGGATAGCTTCAGTAGAAAAATTTGTTTTAATGATCTATTTCTTGAATTCCTCCTGTGAAAAACTCAGAAAAACTAATAGTCGGCTACGCATAAACGCAATACATCCGACTTCATGACGTTAGCTTCAGCGCCAGAACACAAGAACGATGATTGCATTAATGTTGACTTTTAATTTAAATTGTTGTTGTGAGTTGCATACTTGACCATTATTATAATTTGAATATAATAAAAGGCTTCGAGGGAAGTCTAGAACCGAAACAAAAAGCAAGAAAAGCCTCTTGATTCCGATTCACAGAACTATTTTTTCTAATTAAAGGAGGTTAAGCAGAAATATTTCATTCAGTAACCATTTCAGTGACTAAATATTTTTTCTCTTTCTTTAACATCATGTTTTAAATAGAAAGTGAATAAGAATAACACGATAATAAATAAGTTTAAATGAGATAACCTGAGAGATAACAATAGCACCGTGGAACACAATTGTTGTTGAGGTAGGTCTGACAATAATTACTAAACAACAATTATTATTGTTATGTAGTCATTTTTGGATGCTGAATCCAAAACTGATTTCAGATTTCCTCATCACGTCAAGTTTTTGAAAATTAGGATTTTCATTTCCACACAAAAATTAGCGAAATACTGAACATAACAAATGCAGTGATTGTTTAATACAAAGTTGCAAATGTTAACGTACAACGGCAAATGAAAGAAATCGGCATAACTGGAATGTTTTTTAAGCATTATCATGTCTTAACAAAGGATAAGGCAATAGTTCCGTCCAGGTTACGGAAAAATATTTAGGCTTGTAGCGTTTTCTGGTGAGTTCAATTTGAGGACTGTCGCGTTTGCTGCTCCGACAATAGTAGGCCATCATTTGAACATTTCACCTACCCTGGCTGGAAACGACCTTACCATATCCTTCAAATCTTGATGAAATCGTTCACTTTGAGCGTTGTTAGCTGCACCAAAGTTTTCCAAAAAGCTGATGAGACGACAATGCAAAAAAATGTAATTTAACACTGATGTTGCAACCAAGCGTTTTGGAGCTCTCTAATAATTTCTGAACAATTTAAAATTACGTCCACGTTTATTTCTTAAAAAGTTTTCGACAACGTCTTTGAATGATAGCCCAGCATTCCTCCCATGATCTGACCCATATAAAGTTATACTAAATTGTTCATCTTTGATCAATTATTTAATTTGCACACCCTTAAACACATCGGCCTTCATTTTTTCAAGTAACAGTCGATGATGTGCCAAGATGAAGTCCTTGAAACAATCGTCGTCAGATGCCATTGCTTTAACAAATTGTTTTAGGAGACCTAGTTTTATGTGCAGAGGTAGGAGTATTATATTCTTCCTGTCAATAAGTGGCTGATGTACAATGATAAGATATCAAGATTAAGGATCAGATCTTTGGGGCCAATTCGTCTTAACTCAATGCTTCCCGTGAGCTCTGCTATGCCCCATACAGAAGAAGCAGGGATGCTTTGTGTATCCACGTTGCAGACCAAAAGGAAGGACACCGTCTTAAGGTCAACATAAATCATCCAATTGTGTTTCTTATATTGCAAGAATTCCATTCCTCTTTACGTCTCCATATGTTTCCTGCAGGCACACCTAATGTCCAATAAGGACTGCGCCAAACAGATCGCCATTGTGAAGGAAGCACTTCTAGCTTCGCTTAGAGCTATCAATAAATAGTCCCCATTCATTTGGATTGTAGAATGAAAGTCCTAATTCCTCCTGTAGACCAATAATGTTATGATAAAACACAAAACTGTTATTTCGAAAATACTGCAGAAATGTTTTTCCTTCACTTTTTTTCAAGTTTGTGTTTCTCTTTCAGTCTTGACGCTAGTATTTCTGAAGCTTTTTTTTACAGGCCCAAGTCCCGAGCTAAATCATTCTACTCGTGTTGATCAAATCCTCTATGAACTGGATCCACTAAAATGTCAAACTCAACATCATTGCTGTCACTACGTTCTTCAACATCACTCGGATCTTCCAGAGGAGGAAAGCTAGCGTGGGAATTTCAGCTGAATGAGATCATTGGTCTTCTAGCAGACGGTGTATTAAGATGTTCTGTTTTACGTTTTTTTCTTGCTAAATCGTGATGTTAAATCCTGATCAATAGATAAGATTAGAAGTTAATTTTTAGCTTCCCTAGCCGCTAGAAAAAAAGCGTTCCGAAGAGAGGAAGGAAGAAGGTACTATTTAGTATGGATATGGAAACGCGGAATCTATACTCGTATAGAAGGGACAGAGAAACAGCAAGTTTAAAAAGAAGTTTATGTAATAAGATGAAAGTTTAAGAAGGAAGGAGTAGGTGCTGAAAAACAGGACGGCAATGAACCGAAAAAAGGTCCCACTTAACATAGCAAAAACATTTTTACCTCAGCAAAAAGAAGGCCTACCTAACTATCAGCTCGGGCTATCCTGATCAATAACAAGCACCTTTCCACTATGTGCGTGCTACTCATTTTGCGGCAAGTGTGATGGAAAAAATGTTCATCGTCACGTTTGGGCGGTTATCGACAGTTTATGAACTATACTAAAAACAGAGACAAGGACATTTTGAATTGGTCTCCAGTTTCTGACACGCACGCCGGTGACTTTCAAACCAAACATTCCTAAAGAACACAATTCCCAACGGACTCTAATTTATAGAGCCGGACGGCTCTAACTACACTCGATCAAATTTGCTAGAAAGAAGCTGTTCACAGGACGCGGAATAATTCATTATACACGGTGCAGGTCACTGCAAGTCTCACGCCAACAACTGCCGCAAGCGACCCAGTTCGCACACAAAAAGCGGCGTGCGTGAAAGGGCAGGGTGCAGCCGGTGCCGTAGCTCCTGGCGTAAAAGCATCAACTAAACCATGGCACGCGCAGTCCACAAACTGCCTCCGCAACACGCGACGGTGACGCAACGCTTTCAGCTCAGTCTGTTCCCCATTGTGTCTAATGAACGACACTGATAAGGGATAAACAGTAATCACCCACACTATACTGGAAAACTGACAGCGAGAAATGAGAATGACTGTTTGGGAAATTTTTAGATCAGGGTTAACATTGAGTGAAATGTGCAGTAATGTATAATTTCAGACAGTTCGGGTAAGATGTTAAGCCCTGGAAAATAACGTAACAAAAGAGCAATAACTTAATTCGTAAGGCTTGGCACTTCCTACGCCAATTTTCGCTTCGATTGCAGTTCGTTAGATAATTAAAGAATGTCCAGAAAGCTAGTAGCGATAGAACGCGAAAGCCTCAATGTTATTGTTCGTTCCGATTCCCTGCAGCTTTTTCGTTGACGTATTTTAATATTAAGCCTTAAAGCTGATACAATGTCCTTAAATTCATTTCTAAGAATAACAGATTTCAGTAAAATTTTACTACTGCACTTCACTGCAGATTCCAAAATTATTTGTAATATCTACGACACGTTAACTGCAACGGGTTTAACCCTCAATGTAAATTAAAAAAAACTTGAGATCAATTTTAAAATAATGAACACGAAATGGATTGGGTCTTCATTTAGTTTCGATTGAGCATTCACGAAAATTGAGTTTGTGACAACTGGTCGGTCAACAGCATCATATATATCGTCTCAGTGATCACCGGTGGGTCACGCCGCAGGTAACGTGCTGATAAGCTCAGCATTTTCCCCTTACTGTTTACAGCCATTAACAGAAACGTTTTCCTCTACCCAATTCCGTATTGCTATAAGCGGATCCCATCGAATCCAGTACACCGCGTAGCGAATATCATACCAGCATCTAAGTAAAGGAATCTTCAACGAATTTCTTTCGAAATGTTACATATCACGAATAGTTAGCGACGAAATTATTCGTACACCCCTCGTCTTTCAAAACTTTCTAGAATAACTCAAAAACTATTGTTGCCACAGACATGAGATTTTCACAAGATGTGAAGCACATATTAGTGACAATAATACAAAGTTTCTAGAACAAAATATTATTTTTGAAAGAATTAACAAGCTGAACTTCAGAAACACGATGAGACAAAATTATTCATACAGTTGAGAACATTACATTTCATTGAGAGGGATCTACCGTTATACTTGTTTTATTAAAAAAAAATTGCGTCTAAAATGTTTTTGAACATTTTAGATGTGAGATCATTCTAGAAAATTGTGCCAAAGCTGACGGGGAGCCCGAGGAGTAGAGCTTTGTTGTTCGTACACTAGCGCTACGATAGGACTTAGCGCCTTACGGCTAAGTTCACTTACGAGTCCGGAACTTCGCACAGCTCGTATTACGAATGCATTTCAACAGTGAGGGTGTGAGGTTCACTAATTTTAGAACCAGTATGAAAATAGGAGAAACTCGGCGTCAAGAAAGCAAGAAATGGCTTCATCGTCATCGACAGCAACAACATTCACAGCAAAAATCGGTGACTGAAGGTCGATGAGCGGTAATAAAACCTTTCACTCTCAACGTGCTTCTGCGCGGATTTTAAAATATTTGACATTTGTTCTCAAATAGCGGAATTTACCTGAATTTTTTTATTTTTCTTCAATTGAATCAGACAGACAGTTAACTGCATGCCCTGTTGTTAGTTTAAAAATGTGTATTTCGTTTCGTTTCTCAAACTTCATTCTTTCTCCGAGACCGTCATCATGGATATTGTGTTCATCACTGTACATGAAGAAACTTAAATATTATCAAAACGAACATACATTTACCCGAGTGATGCGTTAACATTGTAACATCACCACATCGCTTTTATGCTCAGTAACAACGCAAGGAAAGCAGATCTTTTATCCAAAGATGAAGTGTACGGCATTATTTCCGAAAAGCTTCAGAAAATGTTAGAGAGATGAAGCACGTGAACTCGTGGCAGACAATATCATCAGCTCGATCAATAGAGTGAAGCGAGCGATGCGTAACTTCGTTAATAGACGAGAAAGAGCAAAGCTGGGCAAGCCCAAGCGCTCTAGTTTGAGGAAAGTTCAGCTTGGAAAGTTAAACACTTGAGTGAGTTACAATGGGGATGGCCGCAGCAACACAATGAACAGGAAATACTGCGATGTAGATCAGTGCATGCTCAAAACAAAATTCCATTAAGTAATTGAGGCAGTTACTGGAGCTGAATTGGGCAGTGGAGCAAATTTGAGCATGGACTGAGATACTCCACTAAAAATTCAGTCATAAAAAATTCTAACAATGTTTGATGGATGGAATTTTATTGCTAAACTTCAATCCGGGGAAGCGAAATTGGGCGAAGGGCGCTGTTACAAAATTAGAGGTTGACGAGATACATATTTTCTTTGTTTGAAACATCAGCAAACATTCGAACAATAAAATAACACATTGTTCAGTACCCTAGCATTCCAATATAAGGAATGTTTTTTTTTCGAGTTGAATGAAACTTAAACCCCATACCTACGAGCAAACGATACTTGCTCAAAAAATGCGAATTTGGATGCTAGATATTTTCCATTTCAAAATTTTTCACCTGAGTTGAAATCCATCCAAGATGGTAACTTAGTAACAGTAATCATAGACAAAAAAAGCAATAGCAATAGAGCATGACTTATTTATTTACTTGTACAAAAAAAATTCTCACACCCAATGTCCAATCTTAAGAGAGCGAAGAGAAAAGACCATTTAGTGTGGAATATATTTTCAAGATGAGGTGCGTTCCCACACATAAAACATTGTGCAGAGAAACAGTAAAAATTAGAAAGAAGGAGAAGATCGAACGAAGAAGAGATGTCACAGAAGGCATGAATGAAACTGAAAGACACAAAATGAGCACGAAAGATAGAACTCATGAAGACACATATATAGCCTAGAAAATTAACCCTAGCCTCCAAGAGGCGCCAGCCTTTTTAGCAGACGATAGACAAACATTTTTAATTTGAATCTATAGCTCATTCTATGTTCTAGGGAGCATTGCTCATTTTAGGGTGAAAATAGAGCGAACATCAGTAAAATCTGACCTAGTAATATAGTTAGTACAATAAGATTCATGGAACCTACCTGATGCTTCCTCCCAGGCTTATGATGAGAAGCTGTCTGAAGGCTAAAGCTGTCTACAATAGCTGCCTTCTAAAGGTTGGTGCCGCAAACCCCACACTTTTTATATCATCTAACACACACCGAGCTAATAAACTCACCTGCTAATGAGGATGTGCATAGAACGGTTTCTCACTTTTAAAATTCAACCCATACCAGACTGATAAACTCGGCTGTGAACAAGGATGCGCATAGAACTATTTCTTCTATTATTCAACACGTGTGAAACTAATGAACTCACCTGGAAATGAGGATGCACATAAAACGGTTTCACATTTCTATTACTCAACACAAACCCAGCTAATGCACTCACACGCAGATAAAGATGCGCATACAACTGTATCCCACTTCTATTATTCAACTCATACCCACCCAACAAACCAACTTGGAAGTGATGATGTGCGTAGAACTGTGTCTTACTTCCATTATTATACATAAACAAAGTTAATAAACTCACCTGCAAGTGAGGATGCGCGTAGAACTCGTTGAGAAAGTCCATGATGGCGTCTGCCTGCAGGTTCGTGCTGCACACCACCACGTGCTTCTCACTCTGGGCGCGGTGGGCCGAGTAGCTCCCGCCGAGCTTTTTGCGCTCCATCCACGTGAACGCCAGTTGCTCAAACTGCCGGGGGAAATGAAAAGTAAAGTAAACGAACGGTGTTGGCTTTTACTTCTCAGCAGCTGTTTCAGAGGTATGGCATTTGAGAAGTACGCGTTTTTGAGGAGAATTAGGGACAAAGTTAAAAAAAAGGAAATTATTGTAACGTGTTTAAAGATGTAAAAAATGAAATCAGAATGCAATCAGTAAGGTGACGGTGAAGTATACATGATCAATTCACTTGACTCCTGTGATTGCAACTCCTCCATTTTAGGATTACATTTTACACTGCGTTCACACTTCTTGATGATCATGACTTTGTGAACAAATTTAGTAGCAATCCCCCGATAGATTCTTGATCACCTACGAAAATTTTTCATTACTAAGGTACACAAGCAGCTTTATGGTGTCTGGCGTGGATTTACTAAATATAACATTTGAGTTTTGGAACAACTTGGAAATAACCTTTCCTCAGACCTTGATCAATTCGACGAGTCTCATCAAGCATTAGTCTTAACAATGTTGGAATGTATATATTATTCATAGGAACACTAGCATTAAAAATATAGATCTTCTACGAATGCAAGCATTGAAAATGCAGGAGAAATGCATTGAAAAAAAAATACTTCCGAAGCTTATTGAACGCAAGTGTTGTGAGCATGGAAGCACAGGAAGTCGATGCATCAATGTACAGAATATTGTCGTTACTGAGTTAATGTACGCCGGATAAAAAAATTAGGTCACTGCATATCGCAGAAATTAGAGTGGGGAAGTCCAAAAAAACTTCGTTAAAAATCAAATTATCAGCAGCCTAAACTGAACTCATCACTAATTTTTCAATTCTTGAAATAAATTAGCGAAATTCGTTGAACGTGAGTCTCTTCTAATGAAATTTGAAAATCCTTTAATGCAAATTAACGTTTTCGAACATTTGCGAATTATAAGCATTTAATTTAGGGAAAATCTGAAAAAAATAACTAAATTTCGAAAAAACAAACATAGTCCTAATATCGTATTCTTGATAAAAAAGCTTACCTAAAATCGGAAATGTAAAAGGAATACGAAAAACTGCTCATAGTAAGCAAAATAGAAAAAAACAATTCTAATGAATAATGCGTAAGCTTCGAAATGACGTAAAGCCCACACATAGTACAGGGCTTTTGGAAAACATTTAAGAATTCGAGGATACATAGATTGGCTCTGTACGAGGTGCTTGCTAGGACTTCATTAGAATACACAAAAAAAAGGAACGACGCTCCCTAGAGACAACGATAAGAGTTTTTGTTTGAAAATGATACTGAATATTCTTTTAGCACAATTGTTATTGAAAAAACCGAGTAACTAGAACGAACAGTTAAAATATGTAAATTTTAAACACGAATAATACCATTCGTACTTAAGAACAAAATCAAGGACTCTTGGCAAGGAAAAAGTAAATTAAATACTGGGAGTAATTTCCGTAGAGTTTGCTGAAAAAAATTCGCTGGAGCTTCATTACTGTCACGTTGAACTTGACAAGTGATGCTAATGTACGTAATATTAAAGCCCTCACAACCTCCATATTTATCTTCTCTTTCCATCCTTCTAAATAAGTAAAAAAATATTCAGGACTATGCCAGAGGAAAAGTTCTGAGAATTCAAACTTCGAGGCACATGTTGCATCTGCTTGTTTTCTCCGAGATTTCAAACTTCGAAGTCTTTATCGAGATAAAAGCTCGTCATGACGATTATTGCGAACTTTTATCGGATGGATTTTGAAATGAGCTGTTAAAATCCCTGAAAACAAAATGTTCCGCGGCTGAGAAAGCGCTGGAGTATAGAGATAAAACTTGCGCTACCAATCCACTTGTGGGTTCTTAGGCTGTGATGCCACGACGCCTTCTTTTAAGTCAACTTTGGAAATTTTCACAAGTGCTACCACTACCACTGCGGTTTAATTTTTTGAAAATCAGGATTCTAGTGTTCCTCTCATCCTATTCCCTCTTTAATGGTCTCATATTTGCTGGCTTTCACGGTAAATTTCAGATTTACCCGACGGGAATGCTTTTAACTATGGCTTAGTAAAAACAGATTAACAACGACAGTTTCTGCAGCATGAGGAAGAGAACTAACAATATATTATATACCTCGGATTTAATTCCCCAGGGATATTTTAGCAAACAGAAAATTATGACGATAGGCTCCGCGTGAAAGTTATTACTTTCTTGAGAGAACTTTAATGCACTGTAAAAACTCACTTAAAACCCATTTGCTTCCTGGTTATCGGAAGCGATTTTAAAATATTAACAAAAAACAATTTATGCACATAACTTCAGTTTACTGTCTGCTGTTGTCATACTTGGCAATACATAGAAGCAAGATGTTTCCCAAAGGACAGTATGCAAAAATACTCGGTTTTGTTCATAAAGTGATATATAAAATATTGTAATTAATGTCTTGATGTACACAATAGCGTAGTTAAAGAGCTGAAAAAACATTTAAATTAATGCCTTGCAAATACATTGGTGTAGTTAATGAACTACATTACACAATATTGTAGGTGATGCGTTGATTCATAGGACAGCGTTGAAAATGTCATCAAATAGAAAATATAGGTCAAATAGAAGAAATATGTAGGAAATGTCATCAAATCGGAAATGCATGTCACATAGAGGAAATACAGGGTGGGGGCAAATCACATGCCCGAGTTTTTTGAGGCGCGCGGAACGGCTGTGGTGGTGATAATACGATGTGTGTGGTCATCACCATCTTCCTGATGGTGAGAGAGCACTTCAAAGAGTGAGCACACAAATGGAATTATTTACTGATTCGAACAAAACATCAAATAATTCTGTAAGTATTGATTTACTTTTCATAATAGCCTTTCAAAACGAGGGCATTTGATTTGCACTAATAGCCTTTCAAACGCGGGCATTTGATTTGCATAAAGAGCTTTTCAAATGCGGGCATTTGATTGTCCCACCCTCCTGTGTATAGGAAATAATCTCAAACGGTCGCATGACTTCAAATAGGAGACATTGTGGTCACCTGCGTTGGGAGGACGATGAGGGCAACACAAATCATGATGACCATGAAGAGTTGGGACGGCCAGATGTCCGGCACATAGTCCCCGTAACCCACAGTCGAGAAGGTCACGATGACATAGTACACGGCTTGAAATAAGTTCAGGTCTCGGTGACCAGCTCTTTGGAAGTGCTGGATGCCGCAGACGCTGCACAGGGAGCAGAGATTAGATTAGATGTTAGTTTAAGCCTCCCTAACCGCCACATAGGTGTGCCAAAGAGAGTAATCAAGATAACACCATTTAGTATGGAATTAAGGGAATGTGGAATCTATGCACAAGGTGCATAGAAACATTGAATTGAGAAAGAAAGTCATGAAACAAGATCAAAGTTGAAGAAGAAAGTAATAGGTGCTGAAAAACAAGACAGTTGTGAACCGAAGGAAGATGCTCCAAAACAAAAAAGAAATTTTTTTTCAACATAAAGAAGGGCTACCTAACTCTTAGCTCGGGACTTCATATTTTCCCTTTGGAAGCACAAAGATCACAGCCCATCTAATTGTAATGTTGTTTTAGAAGATATACGGTTCAGGCAGATTTACAGATTGCGTTGATGAAAAAATTGTTGGAAAATTGTTCTCATTCATGGAGAGTATTCTGTATCTACAAGTATCGTCCTGCTGATCATTTGTAGCAAAATTTATATACGGAATGATGATCAGTGATTTTTCTTAATCCGAGCAATGAGAAATCTGGACAAAAAATAGCCCTAAACCTTTTCCCTAAAGTTCAAAAACTGAAACCACTCATCACCGATTAGAATGAGTGTTTCTGTAGCCAGACCTCAATAGGAGCTATAAAATATTTCCCAGACTTTCAATTTTCTATCAAAAGATCGGTCACAAGTCGTTCAAAGTGATTGCAGCTCGGTTTTCTTCAGACGCAGGCAATTAAACCGAAGTGCAAAATCAGCAGTCCTGATCCCTTTCTTCTGCAGCGGGTTAAAAATTTCACCGTTTCATGAAGTGAATCGCCATAAACTCACTCCACCAAGAGAAATTGCACGAACAGTTGAAATAGCAACACTCATACGAAAACCAAGAATTTACGAAAACGGATTATACATTATACAACAACAATTGGATTTTTGCAATAGAATTACTGAAAGTAGTTACAATTCTTTGCAACATAACAACGTTGAGACGCATAGACGCAATTTATAAAAAAACTAATTACTGCATCGCTTCCAAGCGAGAACAATGATCTATCGTTCATTCCAAAAAAAAAAAATTGCTCGTTTTATTTGGGAGTAAATAACAATATTACCCCCAAATTTATGGGGAGGGTTTAGCTATATCAAGTGAGTGCTCGATGAGTTGCAGCAAATTTCAGCGAACATTTGGTTCATTTGGATGCAATAGAAGACCGCAGCGGCAATCACTGCAGCGCTGATTGCGAGCTTCACTCCGATGCCGTACTGGCCCGCCGATGCTCGGGAATCCTCGAATTTTTGGTTGAAACTTGAACTAGTTGATCTGAGTTACACGAAATTGATCGGGAAGTTTTCTTCAAGATGAATAAACCAAAGTTGATTGGATTTATTAAAGGCAATTATAAATGTGAAATTATTACAGCCCAGTAGATCGTTGAGACTAGCCTTTTGTCTGCTGACGGTAACTCCAGTGCCAAGATGGCTAGTGCTTTCAGTTTAGGGAAATTGACGATTTTTAAAGGTAGTTTAACTAGGAGGGAAATATCCTGAACTAAATGAGAAAATTAAGGCAATTAACAGCATTCATGCAACATATTTTTAGACTTCACAGAAGCCTTGCACGAGCAATTTGCTATTGATTTCCTCAAAGTTTAAGCTTCACGGTCTGTGCAACCCATTTAAAACCTCTTCATTCAAGTTCAACTAGTTTTCCATACGTACATTGGTTTGCTGATGAACTAAAGCCAAAACTTATTTGATAAATTTTTCTTCGGCTTTTCGACTTGATTTTTGGTGCCGAAGATTTGTCTCGCAAAGCATACATTTTTAAAGAAGCGTATTTTTTTAATTTAAAAAATGTAAGCACCTGCATATGCGGAGAAAATCAAGCTAGGGGAATTTCACTTATATTTCATGGCAATGCCAACATTTATATCAGAAAACTTTTCCCTAAACTAATTGAGTTTTGGTACACAAAGGGTTAAAATGTAGCCTTACAGATCGGTGAGTTTAAAAAAGAAGAACAAACGACGTACTTCTTCGAAGAGAAGAAATATCCACAGGAAAAATTTTGAGTATTAAGAGCGAAGAGTAAACACTGAATTAGAACCATGATTAAAAAATAAATGTATACTTTTTTGCGATGTCTCCCAAAGCGAAATGTTCAAGTTCGTAAACTCTCCACGGACAAACACTCACAATCCGTTGACCATCATGATAAAATATTTTTTCTTTAATTCAAGCCAAAATTACTTTCTATGTAGTCATTGTTCTCATTGTAGTCAAAGTTCAACGTGATGCATTTACAAGCCAAATTTGACAGGTAATTAAAACGTGACACGTTTAGCATGTGAATGATGGAATCACGACACACGTTTGGGATACTCGATAGAATATAAGCTTGCAATATCCTCAGCAACATTTGCCTATTTTTTGGCATAATGCAACGTCAACGACGGGTTCTGTTTTCCACGACAAAAAATGTTTGGACATGAGAACATCGTTGGAAATATCCTTGACCAGGTATAAATAAGCTACCAGTACGCGCAAGAAGGTGTGGCAGTCCGACGCAGCACTCGAGTACTCTACTAATTGGTCGAAATTCCGATTGCTTAGATAATGTCATTCCGATCTGCCGCCGGTATCTGCTCATATTTCCCCGGAGTGCAAATGTGATCTACTTCGTCTTAGTGAACGCTTGTCATTGTCCATTTTTTACAGATTCTGCTCTCCATTTAATAAGTTAGGTATCAATTCGAATAAATGTACATAGTAAAAGTTGAAGCCAATTCCAAAGTACCAATTGACGCCTAATAAACATCTTAATTCGAACACCAATGGCAACATCTAAAAACGAGTGTATTTCTGATCAACGTAACGAATTAGTTTGATGAGCTTATGAACATATTATGATCCTAAGAATGTGATAAACGTTCATAAAAAGGGAAGTAATTTACCTCTAAAGGAGTATAAAAAAAATAGATGAACCAAGATCCATGGATGTCGATGAGGTACACGCTCATGGCATTCAAATGATGAGAATAGAGGTTAATTTTGCACTGCAGTGTCATAATAGTTGAGGATAACAGCAGAAGAGAGTTAGTATACGGAAGCTTACCCCATTCAATGAATCTGATCGAACTAGAAGCTAACTCTTGCTTTCGACCATGGGAGAAAACAAACGCTAAGCCTTGATTTTCATAAGCTCGTTCCAAGGCAGAATGAACCTTTCAATGAATATTCCATGAGAGTATCACAGAAACAGAACGCGTCATGTGAAGCTTCGTTCATGCACAAATGAATAATTTCGACAAAACGACTATCAGATTTTGAATCGAATTTAGATAACCAAGACAACCCGTTTTCCGCATTCGCATTTCAACATGTTCTCCGCGTATTGGGACATATTTACACCTCTAGGTAAATTGCTCCTTCACGTAGTGGTATAAATGAATGACATTTCATCTGTTTCGCGACCTTTTTTAAAAAAATAACTCTTCATATAAGATAAACATTATCGTGCAATTATTGTAATTTTCAAAGTTTTTAGGAAGGATAAAATGTTTTCGAGCAGTAAAGTCGATTTTCCAATTCTGCTACTTACAACCCAACCAAACCAATCTCCAACAGCTGTGGAAACACGATAAACGTATTAATGTGACGAATTAATGTCAGAAACATAAACCAAAGTGGCCACCTCGAGCTCCACACGATGACTGGCTTGACTAGACCAATCGTATCCTAGAAAACGGTCAATTGGTTTTAAGAGAAAACACACTCATGGAGTCTCACTTTTCCGCCACCAATCAACTACTCAACACCCTTACATACAAGCATCATTTGCACAAAGCGCACCTTTTATTTTCCAGTCCTCCATCTATCCCATTCCGTTTTGCTTCTTTTCTTCCCGAATCTTTCGTATCTCCACTCTTTCTCCATCTTTCCTTTTCCGTTTCCTTCTTTTCTTTCTCCATCTACCCTTTTCTGTATCGTTTCGCTTTTCTTCCCGACATGTGTCAAAATCTCATTTTTAATTTTCAGCATCTGTTCGAGTCTCACTGACCTGGTAAAGACTAGGCACATGAAGGTGGCGCTGAGGATCATCAACTGCTGGCTCAGCGCAGACTGGGACCTTTGCATCGCACGATGCAGGTCGTTCTGAAACATAAAAAACGAAAACCATTAAAGTTGATCGTTGTTATTGATTACAATTAATTTTTTGTAACCTATTGGAACAGTCGCTGAAACACACTTGATGGTCAAATTGCCAATGAGTAAGCTCTGGGGAAAATATATGAACGCTGTTCGGAGGTGAATTTATGAAAATTGCAATATAATTACGCAATTTAGTCACTGAGAAGACGCTGGAAAAACAGATACCTGATTAATCTACATTGTAGTTTGTGTTAGGCTTTGTTCAATTGCACAGATGTTTCCAAAGAAAAAAGAGATGGGACCATTCAGCGAAAACTAAGAAGACCGTAGAATCTGTGTTCATGGTGAGTTCTCACAAAGAATAACTAAACAAAGAAACTTCATGTTACAGAGAATAAAAAGTAAAAGACAGAGGAGGTAACAAAGAACGTATCAAGCCTAAAAAGGCACAACGGACACATAAGATGGAAGTTCCAAAGGCTTATCCCACAGCTGAGGTGACATTCCAGTATCTCTCCGCGCAGTGCCAATCTCCACAGCACAGGATTGGCAAACCCAAGTAACCTGAGCCTGTTGCCTGTCCTATGATACTTAGGGGTTTCAACAACAATGATAAATTAGATTAGATGTTCGTTTAAGGCTCCATCACCGCTGTAAAAAATCGTTCCGAAGAGAGGAATGAGGAATGCGCCATTTAGAATGGAGAAAGGGGACGTGGAACCTATGCAGAAGGGGCAAAGAAACAGTAATTTGAGGAAAAAGTTTATGAAACAAGATAAATGGTTAAAGAAAAAGGGGCAGGTGATGAAAAACAACACAACAGTGAACCGAAAAAAAGTGGTCCTTAACATAACAAAAACATTTCACCTCAACAAAAAGAAGGCCTACTTAACTCACAGCTCGGGCCCTCACATCATACCCCTAGGAGAGTTAGTTCGCATATATATCATGGACTAGGAGTTTCACCCTGACTAGCCACAACACAAGGGATTTTAAACAATAAATGTTTTCTGCTCAGCAGGCTGTATACGACTGCATAATTATTGTCTTAGATTGTATTCTTGTTTACGCCGATGTAATGCTGATTCAATAATCCAGAAATGATCGAAAGTCATGTCGTTAACCGAAGTGGATTAAATGATAATTAGAATACGAGTTAGTTTGAGCCTCCCTAACCACACCTGTGTTCCAAAGGAAGATCCCCTGCGCTTAGAAACACTAAGTTGAGGAAGAACTTTATGAAACAAGATAAAAGCTGTAGGAGAAAGTTGTAGGTGCTAAAAAACAGGATAGCATTGAACCGAAAAAACAATGGAACTTAACAAAATCAAAAAATGTTCTATTTCAACAAAAAAATAAGGAACCCTAATTTTCATTTCGGGACCTTGCGTCTCCTCCTGAGGGTGCTAATTTTCATACATATAATAGTTGTATCCTTTCGGGAGCTGGAGAAGCTGCTTCTCTATAGATTAATGGAAAAAAAATTATGCAAGAGAAGCTAAATACTTCTGAGAAATTCATTAGATGTTAATTTATTAATGAGCAGAGATTGGTTGAGAGAAATTATTAAGCAGGTAAAAATATGTATAGAAACCATATCTTCAGCATTTTCCAAATGGCTGTTTTGATTTGCAGGTATAAAATGCCTTCCCCAGGTAATTTTTTTCGGCGCCTGCATGCATGTTTTTCGTCGCCTAAGCGATTTGAGCGATTAAATCGCTTAGACGGTGAAAAACATGCATGCAAGTGGCAAAAATGTTACACTGGGTAACATTGATAGGGAATGCTCATCAAACTTTTCGACAGTTATAACTCTCGTAGATGGCACCAATGACGAATGCGATCTGACAAGTTCCCTGTCTCTGCAACATCGTATGCTCCTCAACATTCACTCCGAATCCTGCGAGGTGTTTCCAAGACACATTCGGCACATTTCTAGGTGAAGCAACGAAGATCTAAATGGAGAAATAGTTCATGAAATAAATATTCGACATGATGAGACTCAAAACACCGTAACGAACGTCCGAAAGATGGTTCAAACGTAATAAACACATATCAGCGTACGCAGTCTGTGAGATCAAACTTGAAAAAAAATCTCATCGCAAAGTTGTGTTCTTCGTTCCATGCAGTAGTTTACCGTTCGCTTGTAGTCATAGTGTTTTTTTTTATCAACTTTCAATATAGGTAAGCTGTTTTATTGATGCGTTGTCGATTAACTTCGGAGTTATAGACTTCAGGAAATGGAACAATTATTGTAACAGATCATATCCACAATACATCTTGCAAAAAAGTTAAATATGGCACTTCGTCATTGCCAATATCAGGGTAAAGAATTTTGCCCGCAAATTGTAACAGAAAACAGGACGCTGAATTTGGCCCAATGACGTTTCTGAAAGCAAAAGGCTGGATTATACTCCACGTTATACTTCCAGTGTAAGTACGAAGATACTTTCGGTCCCGATGCAGTTCCCTCCTGAGAAAAGCCCGGAAGTTCAATCTATTCTCGTAGAGCTTCTCTTCTGTGGCTCCGTTTAATAATAATTCCCTCCTCGTTTTAGAAATAGCTGCTGGAGAGGCTTTTAGAAGCCGATAGTTGCCGCTACATTATTCAAAAGTATTGTTGATTGAGCCGTTTTGTTTAATGGAAGCTGCGTTGCATCTAAAGCAACGCGAAAGTCACTCGCTCAAATTTGTTTTAGATTTGAAAAGTTAATTTGTGCCTCCTTGTCCATAACAAAAGCGTTTTAAAGAGAGGAAGAATGATGGCGCCGTTTCAAATTTGCATCAATAAAATTAAATGCACATAGAAAGAATGCGGAAATTTGCTTTCTGCTGCTTCGATAGCATGTAGATTTTACAAGTTTAATTCCAAGTATTATACTTAGAACACGTATTAGGGGCTCCACAAGAGGGCTGAAGCTTAGCGTGTCACAACGTTCATAAAACTATAAGTCCATCCACTCTGAATGATGCATTTGATTCACCCACTACACAGAGTGTTGCTCTAAAATTACCCTTAAGGATTGAGGACCACACAGACTACAAACATTGACCTAGGTAAATAATTGTTGATAACGGATTGCAAACATTGACCTAAATAAATAACTGATTGCAAACATTGACTTAAATAAATAACGGATTGCAAACATTGACCTAAATAAATAACGGATTGCAAACATTGACCTAAATAAATAACGGATTGCAAACATTGACCTAAACGAATAACGGATTGCAAACATTGACCTGAATAAATAGTGATCGATAAACTAGCAGAAGACAGGCCAAATAATACTGACCAAAATTCATACCTGTCAAGTCCAAAAAGTTAAAGCTACACGACTAGCTCAGCGAGTACTGGCGACGTAGGAATGCTGGAGCGATTCCAGTGACCTACAAAACCCGCCCTACTTTCACGCCGATCACGACCAACGGACCGAAGCCTGTGGCCCGCTTTGAAGATGAAGGTCCTATTTGGCTTGTGTCCAAGTCTTAGAGACATCACAATTTGTTATACCCTGGCACATTTTCTGGTCCAGACTTTCATTAAGAAACGGTATCAAACAGGTCATGTGCCCCGCAAGTAGGCCGTGGTTCCTGCATTCTCAGCAAATAGAAGTTCTTAGATGATTCAGTGCCAAGATTGATCTTCATGTGAATTACAGATATGAGCGATCACCGGAGAAATTTATTGCGAAAAAAACGTAGAAAGGCCATTCAAAGTTATTTTTCGTGTTATCGGTTAAATTTGCTATCAGTAACAAAAAAGTGAAGAATTATACATAGAAAACTTTTGAAAATTTGCCCAAAATTTTTACTAAAACGATGTCAATCTATGAAAGGCTACGTTTAAATGTTACAAGCATCAGCAAATTCAAAATAAGTAAAAAATGTTTACGGTCACGCTGATAAATATTTGAATCTAATACAAACTTGATGTAGCTAGACGCAATGATAATGTTTAAAATCACAGCACTTGACGACTAGATATGCAAACATTGCACAACAAGAGAATAAAATTAGAGCACAAAATGAATAGATATGTAAACATAGCACAACAGAAGAATAAAATTAGAGCTCAAGATGATTGAACATTTCATTTTAATGTTTTAAATTGTTTTCTTACCCGGTCATCTCATTCTGTGATTTCACTGTGTTCATTGTGTCTGACTTAGGCCGCCGTCCCACGGAGACGAAATGGTAACGTTTCGTTATAGTCATTTCTATGAACTGGCTATTAGGGACGCAAAGAGCTCTAAACAAATTTGCTGCCGAAAGTTTTATGAATACTTAAAAATAATAATTTGTATATTAGATGGAAAACTAATTCATTCTGTGAACGATTAGAAACGCATTAAAATATTACAAGCTAATGTTTCTTGTTAGTTTACTCATTTATTGGCCAATATTTCTTTTAGCTCTAACATCATCTCTTTGGCACGTGCGTAAGACAAGGACAAAAGTCATTGTCAGGCCAAAGGTCATCGCTCAATGTAAAGGCGTCGAAAATATCGCCAAAAATTTATGAGACAGCACGCAAAGCATCGCCTAAACTCACCGCTGNTTCGTTCCATACACGAGCTTTTTAGCTTTTCAAGTGGATAACGCAAAATGCCGGCAATGAATTGGATGATTTTTCCTTTCCCTTCACAGCGACACCCAAATTCTGAATCAGGTTGACATGCGCAGCGGGAGCTTTTTACGATTTTGAGCATACGTAAGTAACGTAACCCTGAGCGGCAGCCTTCTTTGCCAGATTGCTCAACTCAATTTTTTCTTTATTATCAATTTGCAAGCTTCTTTACAAAGTATTTCGACCAGAGGCGAATGAAAATAGTTAATTTACCGATTTCCCACGCACACTGGCACAAAGTGACCAATTTTCGCCTTGGATTCAACGATGGTAAATTTTATAATATTCATTTAACTTATGAATAGAATAAACCATCGTAAGTACGAGAAAAGTGTGGTGGAAGGGTTATAATTTTTACTTATATTGAAGATAGTGTGATACTTCCAAGCCACAACAAAGGCGATCTCAAGAATGTGAAAAGCAGGGACTTCGAAATATGGACCATAGAAATTGGGAAACAATTGCACAAAGTGTGTTCTTTCACATGATAGCCTGTGATTTGAAACAACAAGTTTGGAACGAAGAGGAAGTAAAGTCAAATATCAGATAGCAAAGAAGACATGAGCACTGAAAAGCAAAATGGACAGAAAATACAGATGTCCCAAGTCCCATAAGTAGCTAAGGTAACCTAACACTATCTCCCCTAGGGGCGCCACTCTCTATAGCAGTGGTTCTTAACCCCTGGGTCACGACCCAAAGTTGGGTCGCCAAGCCTGTTCATTGGGTCGCTAAGGGCTTGTGTAACCTGTTTGTGTTAACCTACAGTAACCTGTTTTCAAAAGAATAATCATATTATGCATGAAAATTTTTTGTTCTGGCAAATTTTGGGTCACTGAAAAAAAGGTTAAGAAACACTGCAGTCTATAGCATAACATACGCCCATTTATTTAGCCTAAATCAATTGTCTCTCTTATACATCCTGAAGGCTCACATGGAGCGATTGCCCTCGAAGTTTTAGTCACTCTAGACGATGATAGAAATCACTATCGCTTTCAATCTTCATAAACATGAATTAGTGATCCAAATAGTTACATTCACTTCGTAATTATTTCAAGCTACTTCAGCTGCCGTCCAGCAGTACAAAATTTATCTTGGATAATGTAAAATGAAATGTATATACTTTATCTATGACCTGTAGAACGTGTACAGCAATTCTGTTCAAGCCTGTTTTGAAAATCGCTTCATGAATAATACTTCAATTTCACGCATAAGTTCCACTGAAAAGAGCAAAATAATTGCATGCATATTAAATCCAATTTGAGAAAAATAGATTAAGTACTGTCTTAATACGTTCAGTAAAGCACTTTTTTCAAAAACGTAACGAGTATTTGCACTGCTGCACTAACTCAGGCAACTGTTTTGTGTG
>JACJUY010003456.1:22401-39976 GCA_014220935.1 Platorchestia sp. MABIK
CGACCCAAAGTTGGGTCGCCAAGCCTGTTCATTGGGTCGCTAAGGGCTTGTGTAACCTGTTTGTGTTTAACCTACAGTAACCTGTTTTCAAAAGAATAATCATATTATGCATGAAAATTTTTTGTTATGGCAAATTTTGGGTCACTGAAAAAAAGGTTAAGAAACACTGCAGTCTATAGCATAACATACGCCCATTTATTTAGCCTAAATCAATTGTCTCTCTTATACATCCTGAAGGCTCAAATGGAGCGATTGCCCTCGAAGTTTTAGTCACTCTAGACGATGATAGAAATCACTATCGCTTTCAATCTTCATAAACATGAATTAGTGATCCAAATAGTTACATTCATTTCGTAATTATTTCAAGCTACTTCAGCTGCCGTCCATCAGTACAAAATTTATCTTGGATAATGTAAAATGAAATGTATATACTTTATCTATGACCTGTAGAACGTGTACAGCAAATCTGTTCAAGCCTGTTTTGAAAATCGCTTCATGAATAATACTTCAATTTCACGCATAAGTTCCACTGAAAAGAGCAAAATAATTGCATGCATATTAAATCCAATTTGAGAAAAATGGATTAAGTACTGTCTTAATACGTTCAGTAAAGCACTTTTTTCAAAAACGTAACGAGTATTTGCACTGCTGCACTAACTCAGGCAACTGTTTTGTGTGAATAATTCCATCTCTGAATACGACGCCTACAACCGACCATTTGTTGACACTTGCAGCGAATGAGGTACGTTGCTATTCTTCTAGACAAACCTTAACAGAAGTCCATCAGAAATTGTTCGACATTCGAACGCGCACAATATTTGTAGGGTAGTTCTCACATTTCCTGCGGTAATTTACACTTTTATTTCTAGTTACTTGTCAAAAATGTCTGATTTCGTGCTTCGTGTATTCGCATACCTCGCCAATAAAGGGATGAACACATGGACGTTTGCGCCAGATTCATCAACTGATCCGATACACAAAATCCGTGTGTTAATGTCATGGTTTTCGTTTGTTCCGCCTCTGTGAACCTTCGTCTTGTAAACATTGTCATGATGTCATTGCTTTTAGAAAGTTATTGAAACAACAGCAGTCTTCTCTGTGCAAATTGAATTTTCAATGGAGACCTCAGATTTTATATCCTTTAGATTCATGGCTAAAGAAATACCTTCCTAATAGTTTATTTGGCTTATCGTCCCATGACCTCACTTCATTGTTAACTCACTAAAAATGACGTAAGTTCATTTTTTACACACTGTATTTCACCGAGTGTATCTGTTCGAACAGGTATGAAAAAGTGGTAGTTATTGCAGAAGCAAGACGAAAACTTAAATGAAGTAGACAGATGGAAAAATGTTGAGGACGCGTGTGCCAAAATTCAATTGTCCTGAAAAGAGGAAGAAGCTTTCGCCATAGAGTTGAAAAAGATATTAGAAAACAAAAATTTTACTTAGCTACAAAAAAAGTAAATTATGAATAGAATCCTGAAACAAGTGTTACAGATTCTACTGAGGCTAGTTCAGATTACCATCGAAGACAACCAACTTCCAAGAATGCACTACGAGGACAGACATTTCAATCAAAGTGTCCCTAATGCAAGCCTGTTTTTTGACGTGGCCTCAAGAATTGCTACGTCTTTCAGATGTACTGAAAGATGATCTTCAATGGTCCATCCCTAGGGTAATAAGAAATAAAATGTTAAAGAAAATTGAAGGCGAGTCACAAAGGTAGCTGCCGTAAGTGCATATACGAGGAAAAGCTTTCAGAAAGAAAAGTTCAACGCATACGAGCGTTGCAAAAATAAATGCAGAACTGGATTCGTTAGTGCAGAAACACGTTATAGAAACTAATTTCAAGACCGATGTTGTAAAGAATTCTTCTCGAACCGTGACATTTCATCAGCAATGCTTGCAAATAAAGCAGCTGTATTGCTTGAGCTCACGTACTTTCTGATCTGTCACTGTCGTATTAGGGCAAATCGTTTCCATAGAACTTCATAAATCCTTTCACGGAAGTATTGGTCTTTCAAACACGATAAAAAGAATTCTACTACTCTCGCTTTGAAAAAGTTTTTTCCTAAAAATGAATAAATCACTGTAAACTTCACATATCTTTTTAGTGCCGCATACGCAGAAAAGAGCTGCGTTGCAAGGTCTGCAGCAAGTTCTAAAAGCTACAGCGGAAGCCGGACTAGCAAATTGTTTAGGCAAAGCTGCGAAATGAGCGGCTGGGGCGTAGTTTTTCAGCACGCTGATCGATGGATTAAACTGAAGTTCAATATTCTACCCAAAGTTAAAGTCTAAGTATATATGAAAATTGAGTTTGTGACTACTACTCGGTGAAAAGTATTATGAAAATCCCCTCCGTGATCACCGTGGCTGAGGTGGCAGTTTACGTGTTAAAGCTCCACCTGCTCGAGAAATCAGGCGACATGGCTGTTCACGTACCATAAACACGAACTAGTCATTCTGATACAGATACGCCGTGCTAACTGCGACTACAAATTACAGTAATTTAATTAACTCATCACACCAATCCTTAATAGTTCTTAGTGAAGATTAGTTCGCCCTCGTAATTATTTCCCTTAATAGTAATAAGAAATGAACATTGTTAACAAGAGATTTGCAACAATGCGTGCACGGAAATGGTTTACAGGATCGGTAGAAGCTAGTCAGCTCATACAACTGCACAACATAGACGTACGCGTCTTGTCAAGAGCGAACGCTCCTAACGAGACACTGCAATCGATGACATCGCACTGGCGCAGAGCACTGAAATTATTCATCTCATTCATTAATGACATTAAAGACGATCATAATTAAGATTGAATCTTGCATAGCGAGCTCACTGATCAATAAAACAGCTCAGCCAACAACGCAGCCTTTGAGTCGGACGAGTACTCAAGTAGATTATTAATGATTGATCATAGAAATGCCAACGTTTTAGTATTTGCAAAAGCTCGCGAATAACTGCCACCAGAACATAATCGGCGTAGAGGGCCTTTGCAAAATTTATGATATTGACTCAGCACCCTGAATTATTTTCCATATCGCACATCGGAAGTTCACGAGCACATCACATCCAAAAAGACAGAAGATCATCACACGGTGCACTAGACTCTAATATTAATTGTGAACTGTGTAGATTCGGAGTCGTGAACGATAGGACTGGAAAGCAGGTGTGAAGCATTCAGTAAAGAGTGAAATATGTCTGCTTTTCAACAAAAAGTTAAGGAAATCAATGGAAAGACTTTTGAACTTTGCACTGAACGACTTGCAATTTTAGGGCTTGCATTTTGCAGTGTTCACTAATGAGCGACGGATGTACGTTTATAACAAAGTTGATTTCAACAGCAAAAACTAACGTTCATGTTCATGATACGCAGATTATTTTCGAGAATGTTATGAGTAATCTAAGCTTACCTAGCGACATAAAACATGTTCCCAAGAGAGAAATGAGGAATGCACATTTTAGTATGGAAACCTGCAGGAAACCAGTAATCAAGTGAGAGTTACTACTCAAAGTGCCACAATGTTGACTCGAATGATTTTAAATCTTCTCAAAAAATGTTGACGAAAATGTGAAAACTTTCACAGTGAGTAATCTGTTTCGGGAGTTTAAAAATTAAACCGACGTGAGCAGTAATTTAAAAGATAAGTTGCATCGAAAAGTTCACACATTTTAGAAGTGAAGCATCAACTTGCCCCCTGAGCCTTTCGATTGGACTGGATACGGATACGATTTCTATTCACACTGGGATTTTTTTAATCTATTATTCTTGCTCCTAGCACACATTAACGATGGAATTGTGATCCGTTTTTCACTGCTCGAATGAATTAAAAGACTCCACTTCATCGGAGAGGTAATGCCCCGAAAAATTAGACGGAGCTATGGCTATCTAATTAGAGTTTGAAAGACGAATAAATTATATTAATCATACCGGTTGAAGCACTACGCTAATTAAATTCAGCGTAGCCGCTGGGAAAATTCATACTTGCAACGAATATTTTTCAGTATGACGGTGACATTTCGATGTCATTGCAATATTCTCCATTCAAACATTTCTCTCGGTATTTTTGCTGATGGAATAAAAACTTTCTTTCAAGATGCTCATTCGTGTACGTGTTATTGCTAGGATTACTATAATGTACTTCATTAGAATGAAAACAATCGCAGAAACCACTTCATTATAATATCTAGCGCCTAATTATACCATAATTGTCACAAAAAATATTCATGACGCGATACTTATCTTTGTTGAAGCTTATTCAGCATGAGTTCCTCTCTCAAGGTAATTTGTTGCAGAAAAATATAAAAGTAGGGCTTATCAATAAGATGTTGAAAAGATAGCTCTCCAGCAAATCTTTCTCCGAATGACAGGCGGGCTAAATTCTCAATGAAAGGGAAAGGAATGCGTGAAAAACATTTTTATTGATCATCCTGGTAGTACAACCAAGTTACAAATGTTTCTTCGCTCTCGTAATCTAAGGGAAGAGAACGAGTGGGCGAAATGCAAGCTTAATAATTTCATGGAAGAGTTCCTCTTATAATCTCTTCTTCCATCTTTTTTTCATACGACCACCAGTAAAGCTGCACATACACTAGTGAAAATGGCACAGAGCTCTTGATGGGATCGAACCAGGATCTTTCTAGCGAAAACTAAGCTTAAATTACACACTCTAAAGAAGGCTATTCAGCGAATCGTACCTTATGACCGACTCTCGTAAACATGCGAGACAAAACAATCAATTTACATTCAATTTTAGAACGTCTTCGACATCGTGTGTGTAGCTGCGGTCATTCTAGAAAAACTCTGCGTCTTCGCTGGGCGCTGAGACAAACTTTCTCAGCAATCTTTCCCCAATGTTTCTTCCTCAACACGTAATCTCCCCACCATCTCTCATCTCGCCATTGTCTCTCTCGCCTGAACATTGTCTTTCGCTTCACCATTGCCTCTCTCGCGTCACCATTGCCTCACTCGCGTCACCATTGTCTCTCTCGCCTCACCATTGCCTCTCTCGCGTCACCATTGCCTCTCTCGCGTCACCATTGTCTCACTCGCGTCACCATTGTCTCACTCGCGTCACCATTGCCTCTCTCGCGTCACCATTGCCTCTCTCGCGTCACCATTGCCTCTCTCGCGTCACCATTGCCTCTCTCGCGTCATTATTGCCTCTCTCGCGTCACCATTGCTTCTCTCGCGTCACCATTCTCTCTCTAACATTAAATCTCTCCCCAACATTATCTCCTCAACTCACTCGCCCCCTGTACGAAATTCGTAGCTCTTCAGCCCAATTCTACACAGGCGCCACTCAGCATAACATCATCGTAAGAACCATTCCATACTCGACCGAGGCTCGTCTTCATCACGGCTCCACAGGAGACGAAGAAGAGCAATACCACACTACCTGCACTCCCACTCCCTGACCCAATTGAACAACTCTGGTCGACCCGACACACAAAAGTTTTGAGAGATGAGCTCAGCGTTCGACCATTGAGGCTACGTTTGGGAAGTCGGAATGGCTGCTTAGCTTGTTTCGCCTTCTTATTTCTTGGCTTAATGTAGCGTAGTGAGTACAGTTCGTACAGTGGAGGTTTTAAATGACCATTTAAACCCTTCCATTTAAACCATTTAAACCCTAAATGACCATTTAAACTCTTCACAGCATGAATTATTTTTGAGAATTTGGAAATGGACTCGTCAATAACGGCATCCAAACTGAGCTCTACTGCTTGAGGGTTGTATCGAACACGTATCATACGCGTTCATTTTATGTATAGTATGTCTCATCAGCTGTACAAACTGTCGAAATGCACTTATCTCAATTGATTTTTTCTTTATCAACAGCAAATTTGGTGTCATATTCGACATACCATGCGGTGAAGGGTTAAGGCAGCGTGCGTAGAAAATATTGAAGTTCTCTTGATGAGGTATTTTCATTTCGTGGTTCGTGGCCTAATTTTAGCTTCTCGCTTTAGTGCATAACTCGAGTAATGAATTGAGGAAATTTGAAATTATAAATTTGTGAGAGAAACATACGAAATTTAAATTTTTCCCTGATAATATATTTATATTGCTGTGTTTGTCTAAATTTTAGCACCATGCTCTAGACGATTTTTGATTATTTCCGTGTTAATTACGTACAATCGCAAATTCCTAAACTGAAATCATTTTATTTCCGAGAGAAATGTATTCATGTAGATTACATGCTCCTAGCCGGTTAAACGACGTCTTTATGAATAAGTACAGATTATGATTACCATCACTATCGGTTATAACTTGACATAACTGCATCTACGGTACAAGAATTATCATACTAAGTCAACCGCACCCAGTTCAACGCACATCTTTATTTCGTTCTCAAGCCCGAATTCGAGGAGTGAAAACAACCAATGCTTATTTACATTCAATATTTAAAATTCTAATTATGTTGTACTATTGCAATAATATCGTTTATCCGAATAATACTTTCAGTGGAAAAAACAGAACTAAGATTAGATTGTTTGCTTAAAATACCCTTGCTACATCAAGGGCATTCCCAAGAGATGAAAGGTGTAGAAGTAAAGGGAACGAGAAATTTATGAACATGAGGTGAACAAACACTGTGTATAAAAACAGCAAGATTGAGAGAAGTTCATTAAGGAATATGAAATTTATGAAGAAGAAAGTAATAAGTGCTGAAAAAAAGAAAGCAGTGGATCAAAAACCGATGTCTGTAACATCACAAGATTGATTGATTTTAAGAAAGTTTTAGCCTCCCTTTACCACAACAATGATGTTCAAGGAGAGAAAGGATGAAGGCACCATTTAGTCTGGCGTGAAGGAAACGCAGAATCTACGCACAAGGTACATAAAAACAGTGAGCGAAGAAAGAAGTTCATGAAACAAGGTAAAAGTTGATGAAGAAAGTAGTAGGTGCTGAAAACAGGACAGCAGTGAACCGAAAAAAGATGATCCGTAACAAAACAAAAACCTATTTCATTTTACCAAAAAGAAGGCCTACCTAACTTTCATTTGACCTCGCATAATCCCCTGGGACCGCTAATTCCCATAGACACAATAGTTGTATCCCTCTGAGAGGAACATAGCAAGAATAACCATTACATTTCGACCAAAGGGAGGTCTGCCTGACAGCTCGGGATACCACATTTTTCCTCAGAGAGCCCTTATTCCCTACATATATGTAGCAGTTACATTCTCTGAGGTGAAATACTCAAAGAAATAAAAATAAATTATGTCATTTTTCAGGTATAACGAGCATCGTTAAATCTTTAGTTGACTCAGCAGGGCCACCAGCAGTTTGCTGAACACTATTTTGTTGACTCAGTAGTGTCATCTGCAGTTTGTTCTAGGAAAATGCAAAACAAGAAAATTGATCAATGAGCGACTTTAATTCCACAATATTACGCTAAAAATTATCTCGTGTCTGGCTAATAGTAAAAAATATTTTTCCAAGCCTCGCTCGATTTAATAATGAAAAAATGTGGCAGAGGACTAGACCGTTCCTGCTGCCATTTCTGGAACCAAGTAGTAGAAAATTTTCCTTTAGCACTAGTTTATGCCATTAGAAGACACGCTCTTGTGGTCCAGAGTCCATCAAAACGCTCTAATCGAGGAGGCACCAGGGAATTTTGCAACAATTTCAATTTTTACGGAAGCAAACTTATTCTGAGACCATCACTGGCAGTGCCAGATGTTTCCACAGCCGCCCAATGTTTAGACAAATGCTTAATATTTCGTCTTGTGAAAAGGTCTACAGTTCGTTTGTATAAACGCGATTTCCGATCCTTTTAGTTACGAACTAAGTAGCGTGTCATTCTTCTCCCTCAATTCAGCCGAAAAATATCCCAACGCTCGTAAATTAAATAATAATTGAAGCTTGTATTAGAAAAGTTTACATATTTTAATACAAAAAATTAGATTTATAATTTTCACGCACATTATGATCGCTTCTTCCCGGTAAACATTGCTTGCTATTTGCCAAGGATGAACTCCCACCAAAAAACATTCAAGGAAGCGTCAGTGCCTGTCGAGGCTCATTCTGAACGGCTAATTCGGAAAGAAACAAGAATTCAGCCGACGTTTTTGCGAGAGCTGCAATTTTTTCTATTGCAGCCGAGATGTTCCTATTCGTTCCCATTTCGGGCGGAAAGGACAAGATCCAGGGGCTTTAATATCCGAAACACTCGACATTCGCAGACACCGAGAGGATTATAGTAACATTGTCCTCGATGTTCACATGACTTAGTTCGAGTGATTGCCACAATTTTTGGCCCTTTGAAGGCATTTTATTTGTAACCATATCCAGAAACAGCTCTGTTACACCAAGAGGCCAAAAGACGCTAAAAGAAAAAGCATTGTAATTCGAATCTTTATAGATTTTAAGATTATAAGTTCGCCAACAAAGGTGTTCCGAAAAAAGGGAGGAGTTAGAGACCATGTAATATGATATCAAGGAAACAGGGAATTTATGCGTAAGGAGAATCCCCAAACCCATAGATGCACCAAGATTGAAAGAATTTTAATGAAAAGGGAAAAATTGTGCGTAAAAATGAAAAGCCAACTTAACCTTGAGCTCGAGGCCCAACCTCTCCTCGTTTGGAGCGCTCATTCTCACAAGCACAATAACTGCGTACCCATGAGGGTACACAGTTTTTGCTCAAAAGTGAGCAAAAAAATCAAGCTGAAGGTGCATGTGGAAGCCAGTTTTTGGAAAGGAAAACGTTTCTTTACGCCAAATTTCCGTGAAAGTTTGTGATGACTTTAATCACAGAAAATAACGTGGAAGCTGATCAATTGGCTGGAAAGTGCGATTGCTTTTCCGCGGGTTGGATTCTACAGGGAAAATTAAAACCTAGCTCAGCAAACGCTAGAGCGCGCACAGCTTACCGTCGAAATGAGGGCCCTACTCTGAGCCTTTCAATTATCAAAGGGTCAATGAATCTGGTCGACTTTGGTTGGTTAGTGCTCAGCGCGCGTCATTCCAAGATCAAAAGGGAAATGACAAATGTGGGTGGAAGCACACAAGCCCATTGTAGTCCATATTTTTGCAGAACGTGAAAATTTTCCTCCAGTAGTAGTGCAATTTAATCTGCAGTTATATAAGATTAGACAATTGAGTTTAAGCCTTCCTAACTGCAACAGAGGCGTTTCAAAGGGAGGAAGATGAAGGCATTATTTAGAAAAAAGTTGAGGAAACGTGAAATCTATGCACAATGTGAGTTCCTGCCCAGAATCCCGTGGCCATAGAAACAGTAAATCGAGAAGGAAGGTTAGAAAATAGGATAAAAGTTGAAGACGAAAGTCAGGGGTGCGAAAAAACAGGTCAGCAGTAAACCGAAAAAAGATGGTCTTTTCCAAACAAAAAAAAATTAGTTCAACAAACAGAAGGCCTCCCTAAATTTCCGCTCGTGGCCTCACATTTTTACTCTGGTAGTGTTAATTCCGTAAATAGAATAGTTACCTTCATCTGAAGGGTGTAGATTATGTTTATGGAGATCATGACAAGAAATTTCAGATAATCTATTAATCGTACTGGATGTCACTGACAAGAAATCGATACGAGACCTCAAAGCACGGATCTTAATCTACTGGAGAGAGAGGTAGACCGCATGTATAATATTCACAACCAACATAGAGCGTTTGAAATTCATCAGCCAGAAGTTCTGTTCTAAAGTGAGTCGACTTCTTTTTCCTCATTTTAAATTACTTTATCTCGCACAAACTCCTTTATCTTCTGAGTAAATTTCGGTGATCATGATTGCTTAGCATAACCACGTCAACTACGGCGGGTTGAACTGAAGTTCAATACTCAACTCAAATTAGAGTAAATTTTAGAGATGAATTTTGAAAATAACGAACATAAAATAGATAGCGCCTTTACAGTTATCATTGAATATTTATAAAAATTAAGTTAGCGACTGTAGATCGGTCAGCAGCATTTTGAAAATCCCCTCAGCGAACACCTGCCGGTGCCTTCGCAAGAAACATGTCAGATTAGATTGGATTATGCGTTAGTGTTAGTGTAAGCACCTCCCTAACCGCAACAAAAAGAGCGTATCGAAGAGAGGAAGGAAGAAGGTGCCATTCAGTATGGATATCAGTGAATGCGGAATCTATGCAGAAAGGGCATAGAAACAGTAAGTTGGGAAAGAAGTTCATGAACCAAAATAGATGTTGAAGAAGAAAGTAGTAGGTGCTGAAAAACAGGACAGCAGTGAACCGAAAAAGGTGGTCCTTAACATGGAAAAAAAATATTTCATTTCAAGAAAAAGAAGGCCCACCTGACTCTCAGCTCAGGCCCTCACATCTTCCCCCTGGGAGCGCTAATTCCTATAGATACCAAGAAACGTGTCACGAGGTGTACATTGCAGGGGAAGAGTTGAGCTGGACATCAGACATAACCGGGCCTCAACGCCAGTAATGTGAGGCAGATGGAGCCACTTAAGCTGAGAGCGCACCAGTTGATGCGAGCCATTCCTTCAAGTAGGCGCAGCTTTGCGAGCTTACAAGCACAAATCAGCATTTCCAAAGTTTTACGTTTGCATCAGGTCATTACCGAGCAAAATTAACTATTTCTTCGATGATGCACTTTGTTTTTTCCTCTCATGATATATTTCAATTCCTACAATTCATTTGCTTTTGATCTTTTATTTCAGACATGATTTATTTTTTGGCTAATGATGGAGCGGAACTCCGAAAATCTTCTTAGTAAAGATGATTTATTTCTCGGAATTTCCTTTATTTTTGATTATCTGAGTAAAATTCATTTTGAAATATTTCTGAAACTTGACCAACTTTTTGATCATTGAGGGTAATTATGATTACACAGCGTCTCTAATGAGAGTCAATTTTTACCCGACTCCATTTGAATCACGGTGCCCTTTGAAGTACGATTTCCTTTTCATCCACTAATTTTCAACACATAGAAGATCGTTAGACGATCAATGGTGTATGTATTCAAAATCACAGCATCTAACAGAACAATAAGTAAAACCAAGCTGAGGAACATTTGTAATCAATTAAAAAACTACTTGAAACAGTTGCTCAGCTAGCTGAAGCAAAAGTTCATCAAAAAAATAAATTATTGGTGACTTATCAATGGAGACATAGATGAACATAAACACGAGCAAAAAACATCCAAGTGAACCGTCCTGTCAACCTCGGAGCGATATTTCTACACTATTATGCGGTATTGAATGACGGAACGTTTGGAAGTATTGTTTAAACCAGACTAATCATTGGTAGGTACCCCAACAGCTTCAAAGAGTCCCAAATTTCAACTGATGAGCCTTAAATTTCAACTGATGAGTCCCAAAATCCGAGTGGTGAGTTCCAAAAAACGAGTGATGAGTTCCAAAAAACGAGTGATGAGTTCCAGAATACGAGTGATGAGTTCCAAAATACGAGTGATGAGTCCCAAAATACGAGTGATGAGTCCCAAAATACGAGTGATGAGTCCCAAAATACGAGTGATGAGTCCCAAAATACGAGTGATGAGTCCCAAAATCCGAGTGATGAGTCCCAAAATCCGAGTGATGAGTCCCAAAATCCGAGTGGTGAGTCCCAAAATCCGAGTGGTGAGTCCCAAAATCCGAGTGGTGAGTCCCAAAATCCGAGTGGTGAGTCCCAAAATCCGAGTGGTGAGTCCCAAAATACGAGTGGTGAGTCCCAAAATACGAGTGGTGAGTCCCAAAATAAAAGTGGTGAGTCTCCAAAATACGAGTGGTGAGTCCCAAAATTCGAGTGATGAGTCCCAAAATACGAGCGATGAGTTCCAAAATTCGAGCGATGAGTTCCAAAATTCGAGCGATGAGGTCCAAAATTCGAGCGATGAGTCCCAAAATTCGAGCGATGAGTCCCAAAATTCAAGCGATGAGTCCCAAAATTAGGGTCATGGCTCCCAAAATTCGGGTCCTGGCTCC
Organism: Platorchestia sp. MABIK; assembly: GCA_014220935.1. Classification (NCBI taxonomy): domain Eukaryota; kingdom Metazoa; phylum Arthropoda; class Malacostraca; order Amphipoda; family Talitridae; genus Platorchestia; species Platorchestia sp. MABIK. The sequence goes on from JACJUY010003456.1 coordinate 34,324, forward strand.
AAAAATTCGGGTCATGGCTCCCACAATGATGGTTCCCATGGATTCCAAAGTTCCGCCATTATGTAACCAAATTTTAACGTAAACAACATGACCAAATTTTTTAAAACATATAAAGTACAGCAATATTTCTGAAAACTTCAATGCAGTTTTGAAAATGATTAAAGATAAAAATGATGGCTTTTAAAATAAAATACATGGTCAATTATGTCAATAACAAGACCTGTAATAACAGATTGCGTAAAATAAGAATCGTGATAATAGCGTTTATAAACAAAATCATAAATATTATTGGAATTATTTAACCACCGTTACTACTAACAAGCGATTCGCACAGTGAGATGAGGTAGAAAATTACATTCCCAAGTACAATTCAAACCAAATTTGTGAATGACATCACCTACAAATGTTTTGAACAAAAAACGCTTTAATACTAGACTTAATAAAATTACCAACACAGATTAGATTAGATTAGTCGTTAGTTTTAGCCTCCCTACCAGCAGCAACAAATGCTATCCAAAGAGAGGAAGGAGGAAGGCACCATTTAGTATGGAGTGTAGGAAACGCGGAATCTACGCAGAAAAGGCATAGAAACAGTAAGTTGGGAAAGAAGTTCATGAACCAAAATAAACGTTGAAGAAGAAAGTAGTAGGTGCTGAAAAACAGGACAGCAGTGAACCGAAAAAAGGGTGGTCCGTAACAAAACAAAATCCCTTTATACTGCAACAAAATGAAAGCCTACCTAACCTTTAGCTTGGGCCCTCACATAGTCCCCATGGGAGCGTCAATTCCCATAGATAAAATAGTTTTATCCCCCTGAGGGGATTACCAACAAAGAAGAAATCAATTTCGTAAAACAAACCAAATAATAACAGATTTCGAAAAATAGCAAACCTGATGACAGATGTCAGGAAACGAAAACAGTAACAGAAATGTAAACTTTCACACGCAATAAGAGTTTTTAAAACAACACACTCAATTATATTCTTTTCAAAATAAAATATGTGATTAAATTAGGGTCTATGAACAAAAGCGAAGTGAAATACAATTGTGTAGGAGACATGGGTACTCACAAACATATTCTCGAGCGCATGTTTAGCGAGCCAGCAGTTGAGGAAGGCAGGCAAGAACAAGTTCCGCAGCGGCGGATAGCAGATCTGAAAATGGAGATACAGTAATTAATTCAACGCCACTTGGCGTACAGAGTAAGTAATGAAAATTCAAGATTATTTACCTGACGTACATACGTGAGTCTCAAACATTCAAGATTATGTACCTGACGTACATACGTGAGTCTCAAACATTCAAGATTTTGTAACTGACGTACATACGTGAGTATTAATCATTCAAGATTTTGTACATGACGTACATACGTGAGTATCAAACATTCAAGATTATGTACCTAGCAAACATACATGAGTATTGAGCATTCAAGATTATGTACGAGATAAACACAAACGAGCATTAAACATTCAAAATTAAGTGCTTGACAAACACTTATGAATATTAATCAGTCAAGATTGTGTCTAACCTAGCTGTAATAAATAATCAAATGAATGGCCAAAACATCTCAAGTGCACGCAAAAAACAATTCGCTATTTCAATTAATTCCTATTGAATGCATTGAGAATTTCACACATAGTATACGCTTTATAAAACGACTGAACATGTTTTTAGTTCAGGAGTCAAAGAAATATAACCGAAAAGAAATTGCATGATAATTTTACGTTATGAAGAAATAGAGTGTGGGAAATTATAAACAATTTTAAATGAACATCGGAGAAAACAACCTCGGGAGAGAAGAGGAATAAGGATAGAGGATATTCTCTGCCCAGGTCAGCGGACAGACGAGGCAAAAGCCCACGTCATAGGATGATGCAAATAAGGGCTGGCCGCAGGTGTAGCCGAGCGCTTAATTGAATAGGATTGCTATAATTGAAATTATAATTCTTGTAAATCAAGTTCGCCCAAACTGTGTTCCCTAAGGGAAAGCAATCCTCTTTTAGAGTAAGATGAATACTCCTGTTATATCGCCCTTGATTTGCCGGTTTTGAGAACGAGAAATTTCTCAAGCGTTTTTTATTTTAGCGTCGCGTCTAAGCAATTATTATGCTAGTGCACGCGCCTTGTTAAAAATGACGACGATCAGAAATATTCAACGAGAAACGTGAATCATTCAGTTTGGTAGTGTGGAAAACAAGCATTAAAAACACTCTCTGATTGCTTCAACAACTGCGAGTGTATGGTGATCGCATCTGCAACACAGATCTGTTGCTTCTCGAATTTTCGTCAGTTCGTCTTAAACAATTTGAGCCCTGATGAAACGTTGACAACATAGAGAAGATGTGCAATATTTGTTCATTTGTACTCGGCTTCAATTTGAACCTGCAAATAAAAACAACTTTTCATGTTACTAATTGGTTCAATCAATTTTTTCTCGTCGCCCTGATGCACTTCATCAGCGTTTCACCGCTAGACAAGGGAAGCCCGAGTGGTAATAGTTCGATGTTTTTAACGTATGACGAATTTAAAAACCATGAAAATTACCATCGTTTAAAAACAATTGCGACGCATAAACACAAGCAGGATATTTTAATTTACTTGCAACAAATTTATACTTCAACCTAATGAGCAAACTGATGCACAGCTCCCGTCTAGTTTATATTTTCGTGTAGTTAATTAATCACGGTTTGTTTTTGACACTCTGTTACCCAAACCACTGTAGAATTTAACCGACAAATTTGGATTATTTTTAATTTCTCGACGTCCATGACGTTTTTTGCAGGATTATATTTTCATCAGTGCGGCCATGTTCCTATTCATGCTCATCAGTTCTCAATTTAATTTTCAACCCTGACTTGAAATTAAAGTAGCGGTAGCCATACTACGAAAATAGTCGGTTCAGCTCGTGAATGAAGAAGATGAAGAAGAAGAGATGAAAAGATGAAGAAGAGATAGCTTAACACATTGCTTGAGAAACGACCCAGCGGTGGCTCGTGCTATGGTTTTTCCTGCTGCGAAATGACCCATCGATGGGTCGTTTGGAATATTTTAACAATCTTTTTAAAATGCATTGTATTTAAGGGACCAGGTTAATGTTCCGTATCTATAAATTTGTTAATCACTTTTGACTTTAGATTTGAGTTGAACATTGAGCTTTAATTTTACCTACCGCAGTCAAAGTGTCAAGAGACTTGAAAACCGAAAGAAATTAAGTGGGCATGTAAAATAGAAGTTATGAAGGCTTCTCTAGAGCTAAGGGAAACTCGATAATACCCTCTTTGTGCGCACCAGTCCCTATAGCAAAGAATAGACAAACACAACTATTAACCTAAGCCTAATGCCTGTACGCCCGTTGAGTGGTGCCATCTGTTGTGCCATTTTGAGACATCGTTAGAATGTCTTGTGTGTTTTTCATCCATAATATTTTGAAAAATTGTTCCAGCAATTCCTAGGGATGTTTTTTGTTCGAGAATCAAGAGATGTTTTTCTCATATTACGTAGGGGTATTTCCTAGCTTCTTTAGCGTATTAATACTTTCTTGAAGCTTATTTCATTTATTGTGTGTATTATAACAGATGTTCAGCTTGTGAACTTCCAAGTTAATTTCAAAACTCGAATGAAGACTCATTTACCTCCAATTGATTTATTTTTACCCACATTTTTAACTTTAGTAAGTAAAAGATCTCATTTTAAAGTTAAAAGCTTGTTGTACAGCATGTATGTCATAATGATTCCTCACCGCAAGCAATCGGACACCGGCACGTCATCATTTTTTTTTTAAAAAAAGGGCACCCTCAACCAAAGACCACAAAAACGCACACCCTATAACTTCAGTGAACCAATGGAAAACGAAAAAAAAATTACTACGCATCGTTATAATTACGCTAGGGAATATAGCTCATGGGAAGTTATTACCGCAACAGTTTTTCCAGCCGTGGAAACAAAAACTCGAAAAATGCAACCTAAGGAACTGGGCAGGCGTTCTCTGCCCAAGTGCCAGGTCAGGGGACGGACAAGGCAAAAGCCCACGTCTGAGAGGATGATGCAAATTAGGGCTGGCCGCAGGTGCTGCCGAGCGTTTAATTAATGAACTTTTTCACGCTAGCGCTGCTTCACTCAAGTAGTGTAGAGCACATCGCCTCTTGTGGAGGTGCTCTCGCGAACGCAGTACACGAGACGAGGTCAAAATTAATTTCATCGGAAGGGGTTTTTTGGCGTTGTTGGACGCGCCGAGGAAACGACTGATAAGCGTGAGCCGATGAACTGTTGTTTCTCTACCGAGTTGAGGTATGGTGTGCCACTCAACAGCGACAATAATGCTCGAAAGGAATAATGGAATTTGTGAGTTTTTTAAACAAACACATTTTTCTCCTGTTTCAACACTGATGATGGAATTTTAATTCCGAAACATTTGCAGTGTGTAATGTTCGTTTTTACTCTGGTTCTTTTTATTCATATGTTCTAAATTTTTGAAAAGAGCCCATAAAGATTTCTTACTTCGGAAAGATGTAAATAAGTTATTTTGATGTAGATCATCTGAATTCCTGATTTAAATATATCATCGAATTTATCGTAATAACGAACGAACATTAAATAGATGGTGCCTTCGTTTAGTTTTGATTAAGTATTTATAAAAATTGAGCTAGTGAATACAATTCGGTCAGCAGCATTATGGAAATCCCTTCAGTGACCACCGGTGGGTCCCTTCGCACGAAACGTGTAAAAGATGCCTGGCATGTAAATCTTACTTAAACGAGCAACAACCAGACAAAGTAATGATGATTACAAACATTGCTGAGATGAGAAATATTGTAAGAAAATTGCTACAGCAATCACTGAAAGAAAATGAACTTTAAAGTTATACACCATAATTATTAGAAACGATCGAGGAACCGAAACTAGGTTTTCTTCCATTAAAAAACAATAAACCGTTCATTTTTACATCATAATTATAAAATAAGGCAAAGGAAAACAAATCTGGTTTGCTCATAGAAAAAAATGACCCATAAACTTCTACTTTTAACTTTGAGGGTGCTACCTCAATGAGAAAACGTCGGGTGTAACAAGTAGCCTCGAGTATAATAACTTTATCGCTCGCAGGGCATGCATGATTTTAGGCGCCCAAACATAATCTTTGCAATGGGCGGCCAGAGTCATAAATTCCCCAGCCAAAAATTTCAGACAAATTTGAGTTCAAAATGAACGAGGAAAAAAGAGATGAAGCAAACAAGACCACTATTACAACATTAAAAATATATTGTTCAAAGGAAAAAAGTAAGAAATTATAATTTTTACTAGTCTCTCGTGAAGTAGAACTTGCACTTTCTGCAATACAATAGAAAGTATTCAATAAAATTTCATGCTTCAAACTATCTTGGCAGGCCAATGCATTCATATCATCAGAAGTAAATATTCCTCAAATTCTGGCTTTTGTTACGTATGAGTGTGAAAATAGTGCGCCAGAGTGTTCGATGGTGAGTGGCTGTGTGGTCGTTCTCGCTACACAGACTTTTGCATTCAGCACCTTTTTCAATCTAGCGAGACGCCTCACCCCAGCCAGACGCCTCACCCCAGCCAGACGCCTCACCCCAGCCAGACGCCTCACCCCAGCCAGACGCCTCACCCCAGCCAGACGCCTCACCCCAGCCAGACG
>JACJUY010003456.1:42846-85996 GCA_014220935.1 Platorchestia sp. MABIK
AAAGAAATGATTTTTGTTCAAAATAAGAGTACACTTTTTATACACAATTTTTTCGAATACCTTGCTAATAATTGGCAGTACGGAGATGGGTCGATAATTGTTTACACAGGTTTTTTCACCATTTTTAAAGATAAGGGTTACTCTAGCAACTTTGAGGCTTGCAGCCACAGGTTTTGAATGATCATTTGCATAGTCTTTTATTTTATTCAGAAATTCGTTCTAACTTAAATATTCTTTTACTCATTTCTATATGTTTTCTTTCAAACAAAAACTTCTGTTTAGAGGGTTAACAACGAAAAATATTTTTTCAATTTCAATTTAAGCGATTGGCGGTGTAGACTTTGCCCTAAATTAATTTCAGCAACTCATTTTTTGCTCTAATTTACTCCCATTGCCCAGATCATGGTTAACTTTGCTCAATGAATTTAAACCTCTTGTTCTCCAGCTTCTCAGTTTCATTAATTCATAAGACTTGAATAAAAGTTTTTACTCAAAAACTTGGAGACCGTGAATGCGAACCGGCGGTCAGAAGATGAATAACTTAACGGGAGCATGAGCGAGTAATTCGTAAATTTCCAGGTAAAATAAAGGACGTTGGAGCTAAGAGCGCTAAATAATTCTGTGGAATTTAAAGTATTTCCTTTTTTGCTGTAGTATTAAAATGCGATGTTTTTCAGAGTTGAGCGTAGGTGAGAACTTTATGAGTTTGGAACTGCGAACTTACAAGGAACAAATCTTTTATTGAACATAAGGCGATTTTATTCGCCTTATGTTCACTGAAAAAATTGAACAAAAAATTGAAAAAATTGAAATTGAAATCAGTGCTCCCCTGGGAGCACTGATTCCTTTGATAGAACAGTTGTATCCCTCTGAGTGGACAAAATTTGATTTTAATGAAATGAAGGCCTACCTAGGCAGAAACTTAGGAGTTCACGTATTACTCCTGGAAGCGCCATTCATCTAAATACTATCGCTGTACCCTCTAATGGGGCTCTTCTACCCCATTTTTGAAGCAAAACATAATTAAACAGCGCTTCGATGGTGAAATTTTTTGTCGGTATGAAAACGTCATTGGGACGCTATTTTCAAGTTTTATCGGAACATTGTTAAGAAATAACAAAATTTTTCCCAACGAAACGACTCGTCTCGTAACTTAGATTTCAAAACATCTAGACACATCGCTGATTCATCACTTGGTACTGAAATCAAATTTGGAAACTGTAACATTTTCCTTTTCTAAAACATTTTCCGCTAAAAGGGAAAGGAATAATTAGGCTAAATCTAATTCAATGGGGAAAAGTGTACACTGTGCATGCACATCTTTTCCAATTCATGGCGAAATAAATTTAAATCCAATTTGCGTGCGTAATCTCTGCGACAATATCGAGTGTTTTTTGTTCCTTCAAAAATTTTGGGTATAGAGTGTGCCTCACTCTAATTCTATGGAACGATATGGAAAACATGCGAGAATTTTTCAGGAGATTGAAATGAGGTCATCGGAACATGACCATGCATGAAAACACAAGCAAACACAACTGTTTCAAGAGTTATGCTAAAAAAGGGGCTGGAAACAGTCATCAGTTTCAAGAGAATAACTCGTCTTCTCACCCTCAGACTCTGAGAAAACTTTGCAGTGCATTTGCAGCGAGTTAACACAGATCCCTTTAAAACTTAACGTAAAAACACATGCTTTATCTCGTGACATGGCAGCACGGCAGTCACAGAGAATAGCGAATGAGCTTGCTCAGAAATAACTTCATTTCTCATGGTACAAGAGACGCTGGAGACGAAGCAGTTTGCATTACTTTTGCGCCGCTGCACAGTTAATGTGACTAGGGTTGGGGCGAGTCCCGCACTGGCATGGGAATCGTAAATGCTTTTACGTGCCTTCGAGGCAAATTGTAATCTCGACAGCGTGCTTTACGCAGGGTGCAGATGGCATATGAGCTTGGAGCTGAAAAATGTGGAGCAAGTGAATGAAATCCTCAGACGAAATATTATCGTGACAGGCAACACACAGCGCAGGTTGGAGGTATGCAGAGTTTGAGTATACTTCGGCTGATATCAATTCAAATCGTACGAAGACGAATTTACAAGAAGATGGAGACACTCATTTCATTGTTTTGTTGAAAGGTCCACTTTCACCGGCAATAGAATTTTCGAGCGCCCGGACGCAGTTTCTGCTCCAGTATCTCCCTGTGTGCAGAACTACGCGTTTGTCCATTCACGATGAGTAGTTTCCTTACACCAGGGAACAGTAAAACAGCCTCACACAATGAGGCTGCCTCCTCTACGCTTGATGGTAGGAATGTTGTTTTTACGATCACAGACAGCCCCTGTTTTACTCCAAACTTCGAGTTTAATTTTACTCTCATTGCTCCTTGTCACTCGTTCCCAAGACTCATCATTTGATCACGACGGTCTTTGGCAAATGTCAAACGACTCTTCATATGTTTTGCAGTATGAACCGGAGTTCTGTGCGGAGTGAAAATGTGTTGACTACTTCGATGTTCGTCTCCAAAAACAGCTTCTCGCCTGGAGAACTCAACGCAACTCCAGTTCTTTCAGCAGGTAAGTACGGGCTGTCATGGACTCATTCGTCACCTTATGTAGCATAGAGCGTCGAGAGCGGTCCGTGATCTTGGTAGGAGCAATGACTCTTGGCAGATTGGAGATTACCCCAGTCTTTTGAATCTTCCGACCCATTGCACCAACCATTCAGTATGAAACCTTAACCCGGTGAGCTTTTGTCTATAGGTTAATCCTTCGAATTGAAGTTCCACGATTTGCCTTGGAGACGTTCATTTTTTGCACCTTTAGCGTTGTATTCAGCGAGTATTTACTTTCAACCAACTCTGTAAAGATTGCGATTGGGCCAGCCGTAGTTTTACCTTACATGTGCTCTAGGAATCTTTGGGAGCAAGCGAAAAAATTTTAAAATGAAGTTACTAAAGTTGAGATATAAAATAAAAATGATTTCACACGATATCAGTACTTCAGTCCTACACATTTTTCTGTTTGATAGATATTCTGGTTGTTAATTAACTTTGTCTTGTTCCATATTCTGCTAAATGTATGTTCTCTGAGCTACCTGCACTCTTTACCTCAAACCAGAGATAGAAATTTTAAATTGCGCCTGCAAATACTCCTATCCAGGCACTGCATAATATATTTCATTGCATATTAATGAACTATCTAGTAAAATCCCAACTCACATCATTATTCTTCCCTGTCAATTTGAGAAAGTCCTGAATAAGATGGCATTTTGAGCACAAAACACGAGCTCCTCACGGTTTAAAAAGGTAAAGGTGATCATGCAATGGCTTAGAACACAGCTCCTGAACATTGACTTATTAAAAAGTTTGTTTATAAAAATTATGGCTCAAAATAAAATGAGCGAAGAACGTTTTCAAGTCGTGCATCATATTTTGTTAAAATGGCAATGCGCTGAGAAAATGTTCCAAACATTTCTGCCACTTGAATATTTATTCAGGTTTTATCGGTCTCATATTCTCACCCGTTGTTGGATAATATATGAACGCTGCTCTGCTCCAAATATTAAGGTCAAATTAAACTAGTTTCCCAATATTTCAAGTTTTTGTACCTATTTTGAAACTCAAAGAACGTTTAGAAATATAGAGTCCTACTGGATTATTTATATTCCTTTTCTTTTATGGAAGATGCTCATGATGCTTACGAAAAATTGGAATCGCTTCAAACTTTTGCATGAATGCACTTGAAAAAAAAATTATCCTGCGTGCACCATTAAAAACGCAAGCGACAAGAAACTGACTTGCAGGGCACAAATAGCAACCTATGAGGCCAGTGACCCTTTGTACATTATTGATATTTCACCATGAGCATCAAATCATGAGTTATCCCTAGGCTGCGATGGTGATATACAACTGTGTACAATTGCAGTGTATACAATTGTGTACAATAGTTGTACTGTGTACAACTATGTACAATTGTACTGCATATAATTGTTATTTTCCTTACAAGATGTTGTGCCTATTCGGTTACTTTCCTACGACAAATTGCTTTCACAGCAACGTTCCACAACGTTTATGGGCAACACACTGATAATTTTGGGAACTATTTATCCAAATTTTAAAACACCATCGACTGCTTTACTTTACGGAATTTTTCAGGACTTGACGCCATTTGCAAAGCCCGTAAAGTTTGTGCAAGACAGGAGGACGTACAACAATGCAGTATTTTGCCGCTCGTTGCCTTCAATTTGGGCACCGCAACCCAAAATGCTGAGCTTTAGATCAAAGCGTTCTTAGGTAAAACAAAGACTCTTGGGGATTTTAGGTTGGATAAAAGCAACTCATGGCATTTTCTGGTAGGTTGATATAAGAGACCCGCAGCATTTTAAGGCAAATTAAAGAATGCCGCAACATTCAAAGATACCTCGAAAAAAACGCAACAATCGAGGGTAAATCAAAGAAACCCGCAGAATTCGAGAGAAAATCGAAGAAACCCGCAGCATTCAAGGGTAAGCAAATGAAGATCACAGCATTTTAAGGTAAATAAAAGATACCCGCAGAATTTTAGGGTAAATAAAAAAAGGCTCGAACGGCAAGCTAGCGTCTGACTTTCTTCGCGCTCTAAATTGTTTTATGGCTTTCGCTACTTTGCCAGGCTTTGATTCGAGACTCCGAGAGGGAAAGCATGAACCTATGCAGGATCTCAAAGGAAGAGCCAAAGAAAGAGTTGAATTACTTGTCAAAGATATGGACGTAAGTTGCAAGAGCATTTTTGACCAATGAGATTTACATTCAACTCTGAAACCGTCAGGTCTGTTTTTTTTTTAAATTGCGTGAATAAAACGGCGTGCGTGTGTGATGAAGTCCAACTGAAAATAAATTTTTGATCGCTGTTTCGATATTCTCCATCAGAAAGTAGGTAGCACTTTGCAGAGTTTGATTGAAAATTTAAAATTGATGGTGGTAAAAATCGAAAATACTGACCCACTTTCCTGGCGTGACCAGGCAGTCACTAACAATATGAGAAATTTAGAAGAGTTACAGCGTCCGCGTCGACTTCGGCGTATTTTGTAAGAAGATCGAAACTCCATTTAGGCAGATCAATTTGCGACACTTTTTCATTCACAGAAACTAAAAAAAAGTTCAGGACAAAAATTAGAGCATAACAGCCCCTTCACATATCATGAAATTGACGTTACGGCTAGATACATAAATACTGCATGAGAGTATGAAGCGCCCAAGAGCCTTGTAAGTTAATTTTAAACGTACGTTGACTCCAAACCTTTGCTAGACACATTCAAAGATGTTTGTCAGCACAAACTCATGACCTTGAATAAACTCCTGGAACTTTTATTCTGAAAACAGTCGAAATATCAAAACCGAAGATTAAAAACCAAGCACAAGGAACCAAGCTGACCGCCTTGCTCTCTTCTCCAGTGTCTGACAAGGGAAAAGAACATACTCGTGAAACGTTTTCAATTTACAAAGCATATTCATCCAGAAAATAACACTGCCACTATCGCCTCTAAAATCTCCTCAATCCCAATGCAAGAATAAGAAAAATCCCTTCCTTCTTGCTTCATCTCGGGAGTTGCATGGCGCAGACACTCGGGCGTCAATATTTTACATGAAATTATCGGCCATAGATCTAGAGGAGCAGCAGGCTGCAGCGTCGAGTTGCCTCTCCAACATTTGCATGCGCAGCCGCTTGTCTGTTGCAAAAGTTCGAGCGGGGTGCAACCAAAGAGCACTTTGTTTTTTTTTACTTAGTAATGCATTTGATTTTAAGGCATCAATTTTATCATGTCAGCTTTTAAAAAATAAGAAAACTCAGGGTACTTTTCATCCATTATAGAATTGAAAAGATGACCAAACTTAATTGCCATGAGGAGGGCGAGATGAGCAGGGAGCAACTAAAGCGCACTCAGTTCCTCGAACTTTTCGTCCTCAATGATGAATAAGGTATAAATTCTATCATGTCAGCTTTTAAAATCTAAGAAAACTCACAATACTTTTTCGTCCACAAAAGAATAGAAAATGTGAAAAAATTTAATAGGCAAGCGGAATGCGGAATGAGAGGAGAGCAACTAGAGCTCACTCAATTCCTCTAACTTTTTGTGCTCAGTGATGAATGCGATTTTAAGGTTTCAATTCTATCGAGTAAGTTTTTAAAATGTAAGAAAACTCACGGTAGTTTTCGTTCGTAAAATAATTGAAAAAGATGAAAAAGTTAGTAGTCATGCGGAATGAGCAGGCTGTAACTGTGTAGAGCGCACTCAGTTCCTTGAGCTTTTAGGCCTTGGTAATGAAAACAATTTCAAGGCATCAATTCTATCGTGTCAACATTTAAACATATAAAATAACGGTGTTTTTCATACGTAAAAGAACTGAAAAAAGTGAAAAAATTTAAGTCATGCTGAATGTTTTAGAAATGAACAATACGTGGAAAATGTACTACCTTTATGCAGTTCATAAGATCTGATCAGAAGTGGCTTCATTGGATCGAGCATCTTTTAGAAAATAATAGCAAAGAAAAGACGATACATACGCCATTCCACCACACTCAAAATGACGCAAAAATCTGAATAGTTCCAAGATATTTAAAAATCTCAACACTGTGTCTGCATCTTAGTCACGAGACGGTATCGAGGATCCCCCCCCCAACGAGAAACAAAGTCTCTGGAGCAAGCGAGTTTACTAACAAGTACGACATACACAATTCCCCCCACACTCAAACTGGCGTAATTATCTGAATAGATCGAAAATATTCAAAAGCCTAAACACTGCGTCTGCATCTGGGACGCCCTGGTCACGAGCCACTATCGAAGATCCCAAAAAGAAACAAAGTCTCTGGAGCAAGAGAGTGAACAAGTACGACCGTCTGGCGCCAAATTTTGTTCAAGCGCCAAGCCGTCAAGTCTGCCCAATGGCGCCCGGTCAGAGCGGGCGCTACCAGGCAGTCCAGTGAGGAACGATTTTTTTCTTCCTTTTGCACAATAATAATAGAGCGATCAAAACGCAGGCTCAGAAATTTAGCGCATGAATTAATGTGAATAAAGATAATAGGGCGATCGAAATGCAGCATTCGGGAACTTAGCGCATGAATTAATGTGAAAGAAGAATAACAATACGCAGGAGAAAATGTTGTAGCTTTTCAGGGACAAGTTAAGCTAATTTCAAAAATGTTTTTCTAGTAGATTATTATGGAAACTTTTCTGGTAGCCCGAATTCCTAACATTCCCTTATTTTCTCACCATCAACCATCACAGGCTGCTGTTAAATTCTGAAGGAGCTACAAATTATTTTTGAACCATAATCGCACAAACATTCGGATTAGTATGCGTGGAAGCAAGTTTGGATATGGTAAATCAGACTACATCTTCACCAGCCGCTGTTTGTTGCTCGTGCCGAAGGCCTCGTTTGCATGACAATTTGGAGCCAAGTCGTGCCACTCTCGCCGCATGACAAAATTTTTGACAAATTTCAGAGCCTGAAGCTAATCTGACTTTTTGTGATGCGCAAGAATTACGGGCGGCTTTATTAAGTGTCAAGGTCAGTCACTCTATTCAAGTTTAAATGACATAATAGAAGTTGGAATATACTTGTAATTAACAGATAGTACAAAATTTACTTTTTATAGGTTAAATTCATTTACCCTTGTACCTCTTGATGCCACGCTAATGAAATTCACAGCTATGCCTGCGCTGTATCAAGAAGAATTTTGCTTGTATTTGCATGTACATTCTATGAGAAGCGTTTAAATATATTTCTGACAAGAAGTGAGAACCCTTATATGCACAGGTGCCACATATCTCTTAATTGCTTATCGTGATCTTGATTCAAGCACGAGGCCTTGCGTTGGACTGATCTAGAGACATTCTATTAAGATTTTGACAAGTGATAAAGTGATCTTCTATTGAAGGTGTTGCACCGTGTTTTTGGAGTTAGTCCTGGCAGCGAACCAAAATAAAATAGCGCCGTCTTATCTCAAAACTTTTCACAAATAGGGAGAAAACATTCAGGGGCGTTGCAAAATGAATGAGGCGAATGCAGATGTTGCAAATTCATACTCGCATTGGTTCTCTGAGTTTTACAAAGATGACTGCACCAAATTTATTTAATACAAAGACAAACGAATTTTGAGATGTTTGACTCCGAGCATTACCGGTTTCTAACCGTAATTTCTTGCAAGGCATCATAAGATTTATTCTTAATTTTGTAGGGGTCTTTCGGGAAAATAATGGGGCTCCCACTAGCTGAAATTCTTCGATTTATTACTTAATGCAGTTTGAAGAAGGTTTGCCCTTAATAGATTACTATGTAATGCAGTGCCCCTTCCTCCGCTTCTTAACTTCTTTTTCATTCTGAGTTATACGCGACGTATACCTTCAGCTTAGTTTGAGAGGCATCGCTGCAACTCCTGCTTCTTGGTCATCGTTCTTTGAACATGAATTATTTTCAACAGCGTTAACCCGCTTTCATATATTTCGTCCGTAGCCGCAAGGTATACCAAAATACCTCCACAAAATTAGCATATGTTATGGGAAAACCCGTCCTGATTGTAAAATGACACAAAATGAAATAATAAAAGTAAAAAGATATTATCAAGAATTACTTTAGTTCTACATAGTGCTATGAAACTTACCGTAAGAACAAAGGGGATGGTGTTCACCATCTCCAGCATAAAGTAGAAAGACTTCAGGATTTGCCAGATATTACCCTGCAAGAAAAGAAGTTTACATTCAGGGTAGAAATTTTTGACCGATATCATTCATTTAGACACTGAATATCTTACAAGTGCATCCAAGTATATCTGAGGGCAGTTTTACCAGGTAGCAGCTGCAGTAGCTATACAGATTAGGTGTAAAAAATAAACTGAAATAAATCAAGTACATGCGAGTCATAGCGAATAATGACCAGTCAAACAATTAACTTTCTTCAAAATTGCATTAGCTTTCTACTAATAATGTATTAACTAATTTTTGCAAAACACCTTCATTTAGGGAGTCTGTAAGTTGTCACAAAGACTTTAAATCAAAAAGATCTTAACGTAAATCAGATTTACGAAGAATTAGCGAAATCAATAGAAAATAATTCACTGAAAAATTACCAGAACACCTGAGCCCCAATTCAAAAAGATTTATATTGAATTAACTCAAGTAATTATAAATTCTACGATTACTTGATCAATTTATTTTTCATACAAGTTAACAAATAAATTCAATACAGAATGAGTTATACAAAATTGAAATTAGCAAACCTCTCAGTACTCCCGCAAAGAAGTCACAAAATTCTTCATAAATTCAGTTACACACCGGTATCTAATTTTGGGGCTATTCATCTGAGAGACAGTCGAAAAAATATTTCCCATAGAAACACGATCGAGAACGAAGAATGAATTGAGCTTCAGGATCGCTCAATATGTTGAGGTTCTATTCCTTTATCGATTTAGAATTACCATGATGACAAATTTAAAATTTGGCACCGCTGCAGACGAAAAGCGCAGTAACGTTGTTCACTGGACTTATCTGGAACTTATATAACTGAGGACATGAATCATTGTAATCGAAAACAACTCGCGTAAAACTTGTGTATCTTGAATAGACGATTGCAACTTCGGACAACTCGTGTACGACTTGAGTGACTTGACAGGACGATTGTAATTGAAGACGACTCGCGTAGGACTTTAATAACTAAGGACTTGTTCCTGACGCGTAGGACTTTAGCAACTAAAGACTTGTTTAACTACCGCGTAGGACTTTAGTAACGAAGGACTTGTCTAACTGACGTGTAGGAATTTAGCAAATAAATACTGGTTTAACTGACGCATAGGACTTTAGTAACTAAGGACTTGTCTAACTGACGCTTAGGACTTTAGTAAATAAGGACTTGTCCAACTGACGCGTAGGACTTAAGCAACCAAGAACAATTCAGTTTGTACCAAGAATCCGCGTGTCGATCGTAAATTTTCGTTGAGAGACCGCAAAGTTGGCTGTACTACATAAGTATCATTTGATTAAAAATTTGAGTATTAGAACGGTAAAGTAAAACAGAAAAGAGACAAGTGGCCCATTCTCGGGTTGTCCCCAAGTTGCTCACCTTCAGTTATATTTAATTTGACCATTTCCCATTGAACAGACTAATGATACCCGTACGTGAAATGTGGTTTAATAATTATTCTTTTCATACTCCATTACGAACAATCTATTCCGTGCGAGAATTAAAATTTGTTCTCTGATAATTAAAAGTTTTGTAAAAATTCCAGATTCATTAGCTCAAAAAAAGTATAAATTACAGGAAATGAACGAATGTTATGAACAGATGTTCATTAGACATGTTAATTCAATGAGACCGACCATATCTCATCCATAATATATTTGAAAAATTGTTGATGGAAGTTCAACTTGCTATTTAAACAAGCTGAAAGAACTTTGATTGAGAACAGTTTCAAAAATTATAATTTTCTCATTAGTGGTGAATACCTGGAGAAACGACTGGGTGAGTGGACACTTGAAAGTACAGCTTTGAAATTTGTACGCATTCATTTTGTAACTAATAACAACAAAATCAACTTTTTGGGATAGCCGTACAATTCATTAAGCTGCTCTGAGGGCCCTAAAATACACGAACAGGGCCCACCTTATAATTTAGATACGCTAGAAGTAAGGCCAATACAATGGACAAAGCTACTTGAATAACCTTAAAATGTACGAATAGGACTCACCTTATAATTTAGATACGTTAGAAGGAAGGCAAATACAATAAACACAGCTACTAGAATGACCTTAAACTATACAAATAGGACTCACCTTATAATTTAGATAAGCTAGAAGTAAGGCCTCGGATAACGATACAATAGACACAGCTACTTGAAAGGCCCACAAGGGTAGAGGTCGATTGACCCAAATGATGGCCTTCCAATTGATGATTGGGTACTCCATGAACTGCTCGTCCGTCTTGTTTTGAGACTCCTTGAATATCGCGTTCTCTGGCCCTGGACAGCCATAACTGCTCAGAAAAATGAAAAGCTGTTAGTGTCTAAAAAATTCACGTCAACTACATTTATCTTCCCGGCCATTGCTTGTATCTCCATCGAATTCAATTTTGAACAGGGTATCGAAGTATTTTGAACAGGGTATCGGGTATTGAACAGGGTAGCGAAGGTCCGATAATCACAGGGAAAATGTTTTTGCCCTGCCTAGGGATGGAGGAAATTGACATTTTAAGATCAACATTGCATAGAAGACTTGGGAAGGAAGGACTGAAAGAATGCAGTCCTACGAAAACATCTCTTCTTACAGCTTGGCGCGTTATAGCCCGATTAGTTTTTGCCAGAAAATCCATTGATAAAAAAACCTAGCTTTTGGTCATCGGTTCTGAGGGCAGATGGGACAAAGATTGAACTTTTCGGTCACTGGGACTTGTTTTGGGTTTGGCGAAAAAAGTGAAACTTGCAAGGTGAAAAACGCTGTTCAAGCTCAGAAGCATTGTGGCGGAAGTTGTATGCTTTACAGTTGTTTCTCGGCCGATGAGACTGGAAGCCTAGTGTGGGTTGAAGGAACATTGAAACAATTTCAATACACAGAAATTTTCTACTAAAATCTGTAACGGTCAGGCAAAACTGATGTTAGATGTTAGTTTAACCCTCCTTGTCCGCAATAAAAAGGTTCCAAGAAGAGTCAAGAAGGAGGCCCGTTTTATTATGGACTTTAGGAAACGCGGAATCAATGCACAAGGTGCATGGGAACAGTAAGTTGGAAAAGAATTTTATGAAACAAGATAAAAGTTGAAGAAGAAAGCAGTTGACACTGAAAAGCAGGACAGCAGTGACCCGAATAGATGGTCTGTAAAAAAACAAAAGACCTTTTCCATTTCAAACAAAAAAGACCTCCCTAACCTGTAGCTCGGGACCTCACATATTCCCCCTGCGAGTATTAATTCCCACAGATGCAATAGATGTCTCCCCTTGGGAGGCCTGGCGAAGCTTGTAATTTGGAATCCGATGTGGTCTTCCAACATGACAACGACCCCAAGCACACTGCAAAATCCGGTAAGAAATGGTATAAGGTAAATTAGTTAAATGCTTTGTAGTGCCCAGGCCACAGTCAAGATTTTCATCCAATAAAGAATTAGAGCAGATCTTTAAGAAAAACATCAATGCCAGGAAACCCAAGAATCTCGAAGAATTGGATGACATTGTAGAGAAGCAGAGGACCAATGTTTAAGATGATAATGTTTGCAAGAATTTTGTAGAGAAATACAGACAACGTCTGGATGCTTTATTCAAAATTCAAGCCTTTGAAAAAAGCTATTGAGATGGTACAAAATACTGTGAACATGTATGTGTTATGTTTATACATATTTAAACCTAATTTTGTCCCGTGCTTCGAATTTCAGTTTCTTCCTGGAACACCTTCAAAACTTCTGGTAAAGTGTTACGAGGAAGAAAATTAACCCATTGACAGTTTTATTCAAATGCATTTAAAAATAATTCAGGAGTACGAATAGTTTCGGGCGTAAATTTACGTTCGGCTACAAAATAACTACAATGAAATTATTATTATTTAAGAAAGTTTTAGCCTCCCTTAACCACGACAAAGATGTTCTAAGAGAGGAAGGAGGACGGCACCATTTAGTATGGAGTTGAGAGAACGCGGAATCTATGCACAAGGGGCACAGAAACAGTAAGCAAAGAAAGAAGTTCATGAAACAAGAAAAATTTGAAGAAGATAGTAGTAGGTGCTGAAAAAAAGGACAGCAGTTAACCGAAAAAAGATGGCCCGTAACAAAACAAAAACCTATTCTTTTTCAACAAAAAGGAAGCCTACCTAACCTTTAGCCCTCACATAGTCCTCCTGGGAGCGCCAATTCCCATAGACACAATAGTTGTATCCCCCTGAGGGGATTACCAACGAAAACTAGTATTCATAATTCTTATAAGTCTTGTAACGAGGACTGTCATCGTTATTGTTTTGCAAAGCAAACCTTTCATTAATGCTTCATATCTGCCTCAAGCTGTTCCATTTCGTTCGGCGTTGTAGATCTTAAAGAGGATTTCAATCACGACATGAAATACGTCGGCTTCTTAGGGAACGCATTTCCGGTGGTGGTCATAAATAATCCATGGAATATCGAAAGAAACTTTTCAAATTGCCATCGTATGAGACGTAGAAAAACTAATCGCTTCTCATTCCTCTTGAATTGGAACAATTGTCCAGATCTTGAGAATTTGCCGATATAAAAATAAATTTAACATTCCTTTACGATGCATAAATTGACCAGTATCTCATACACTTTACACATTGACTGCGGCAGGTAAAACTGAAGTTTAATATTCAACTCAAACTGAAAATCAATTGTAGGATGCAACGTTAAAAATAGCAAACATGAACTGGAATGTACTTTCATTTAGTTTTTCTTTAGCATTCATGAAAATTGAGTTTGTGACTACGGGTAGGTCAGCAGCATAATGAAATCCCCTACGTGCATACCTGTGGTTGACGTCGCAGTCAAAGTTGTAAAGTTCTTTACTCAGGAACTGATGTGACAATTTCACAGCCGTGGAACGCGTAGTCCCTCGTCCTGCGCGCTACTTTATGTCACCATTACTGTCACTCACTGAACACCTCAGACGGCGGCACAGTTTTTCATGCGGCACTCAACAATGCAAACTTTCGGTGAAGAGAATTAATTAAGATAATGCCAATCGACTGCAATAGGATGGCGTCACAAATGAGAACTGGCCACTTGAAAACACACAAGCGTGAGAGGTATTGAGGAAGGCTAATTTACAATTTTCATAGTTAATCATATGTACCATTCTTTGCTCACTTAAGTCAATAGAAACGGAAATGTGCCAATATTTACTCGGTATTTTTGCGCGTTTGCACCCGGAAGTGAGATAATTTAACCAGAAGCTTCATGACTGTTCCTCGAGTCGCAGAATGAGCGAGTGCCGATGCCAACTGCGTTTTTCTTCTTCGAGGCTGGAGCCAATATTCTATGTACAGTGACTTCAGGCATGCTGTTTTCGATTGAATGCTTGCGGATTTTCTCCAGTTGTTGACACAAACTTCCGTATGAACATGCCTAGTAAAGGTGCCATGACTACAGTTGTGCACTTTCATTTTCTCTGCCTTATGGTGTTTTCATCAATCTGCTTTTTCGCTCATAGGTTTTTCATGGTGGCTATGAATTATTGATTTTGTCATAGTAAGGATTAGACAAGTTAGTTTAGGTCTTCCTAACCGCAACAAAGACGTTCAAATGAGAAAAAGGATGAAGGCTGCATTTAGTATGGAATTCAGAGAATGTGGAATGCAAAAATTTTGTTCCCACACAAGAACACCTGCTCATGGAAACGGTAAATTAAAACAACTATGAAATAAGATATAAGCTTAGGAATAAAAATCAGTACTGAAAAACAGGGCAGCAGTGAACCGAAAAAAAGATGGTTCTTAGCAAAACAAAAAACATTAGGTTTGAAAAATAGGAAGGCCTTCCTAACTCTCAGGTTGGGACCTGACATTTTGCCCCAAGAAGCGTTAGTTCCCATAGATAATTTATAATAATAAAAATTGTGCAACATGCGGGTAAATCAATGACGAACTTTGCATTCATTTTAAAGCCCGTTTAATTGCATTATTTTAGAGAATGTCGCCGGGACATGCTGGCGCGAAGCTCACCTTACACACTCATTTTGGTACCTCACTCACACTAATTTTTAGTCGCTTATCGAACAGCATTTGGCAGTTGTGTTCTACAGGGTGGGACAGAAGTAACCAACCCATTAATTAGCTAATAAAAGGAAAGTTTGGCTCTATTTAAAAGAATAAGATTTTTATGGTTTATTTGAGCATCCTGTTTACTCAGCGTAAAAAACTACTACGAAACTAAACTACTAAATTAAACTTATTTTAATGTCAATAAATTAAAAAGGTTTGTCACTTCTGGCCCCCCCTGTACAATAAGAGTCAACTCGTTCTGGGAAATCGCCTAATTCCGAACAAGAAATTACTCAGGAATCAAAATTTTGCAAGAAATGTCAAGCAGAAACCCAACCGAAAAAATACACCGTCAAGCCCAAGCATATATGCATATTTGTAGAAACTTGAGAACATTCTGAAACAAATACTTGCTGGTTCTCCGAAGCATGAATAGCAGATCCGTCATGTAGACTTGAAATGGAGCCGAATCCGAGAACAGAGAACACAAATGTTTGTTAGAGTAAACCTAATATTCTCCTTCTGATTTTTTCTCATGATATAGAGGGAGCTGGGGCGAAAGAATTAAGAGTCCATAATAATAATAGCTGCCAATCTTTTATACATGTTAAAAGAAATTAATTTTTTCGCTCCGTGGTCATGGGACCGTTTATCTGGAGCAACTCAGTGCAACGAATCTGTGGTACAGGCTAGTCTACTACGGGTATTGCTAGGATGGCCACGTTTGCTTGACTTCGCTAATAAGAGATTAGTCTGGGGAAAACTTGTATAAAATTCAATCCTGTTTTGCCTTATATAATCATCGGTTTATGTATTTATTCATTTCTTTACATTTTTGCTTGGTGTCCGCTTCTTCCGTCTCTGTCATTCTCCTAAGGATGCTTAATGACCGTCTCTGAGAAACGAGTTTCACGAGCGTGCCAAGCACAAGAATACTTTAATCGCGAGTACTATTAGGATGAATTTATTTGTTTGTCATCCACATTTTGAAAATTTATTGAAGAAAATATTGAATCGCGTCATATTTGATGAGCCTTGTACACTAGTGTACAATAACAATCTGCTTGATTCTCGTCATTCATCAAACTTTATCAAATTTCATCATTTTTCGACGGGTCGTGCAAGATAGTGCATGGTAGTTACGTTGCTACATTTTGTCGCATAAATAAATTTAAAATTTTGTTGCCCAAGGCATTCGAAACTAATGAGGGGAAAAATTGATCAGAAAGAACTTTGAGGAGCGTATCTGAGAGACATATGTCTCACAGCCTCACGGGTACAGTCATGTTTTCAATCTGTAGTCAGTTTTGTGGTACTAATATTTCCCTCTTTGACCGCAACGTGCGCCACAGGTTGCGTGGCGCCGTGGTGCGCCACGGAGGGGATTTTATAATGCTGCTGACCGACCTGTAGTCGCAAACTCAATTTTTACATAAGTACCGAATTAAAGCACAACCCAGTTAATGTTCGCTTTTTTCAAAATTGCTAATCACAATTTGACTTTAAATTTGACTTGGATATTGAACTTTTGTTTAAAAAGTTGCGGTCAAAATGTTGTGCCTCTGAAGCATTTATGAGAGGGAATTCGAGAGGCAGGGAAGCCTTGATCTCCAGTTGCTCAAGAATGAGATTTTACATCTTCGAAAAACTGTTCTTATTTCAAGGCAGGTGGAAGAAAAATGTCGGAATGCTGTACCACACCAAATGTGACAAACAATTGGAACAGTAGTTCAAAGTTTGTTCTGCTATTTAATGATGTTAAAAATATTTCCGTCGCTTTATTTAAATTGTACCCTCGCCGTCCAAAATATCAAATACCTTATTGAAGTTAGAGTTATTCTTTATTCGTTAAGTATCTCTAGCAGTACTGTTTTTCCGCTCAAAGAATAAACTAAACGTTTTTTTTCGGCCTATTTAACCACAACTAAGGTGTTCGAAAGAGTGGAAGGTTAAAGGAACCATTTAGTATGGAGTTCCAGAAACGCGAAACCTAAACACAGGGTTTGTTTCCGTACAGGATCCATTGCGCACAGGAACAGTTCGTAGAGAAGGAAGGTTAGGAGATCAGATAGATGTTGAAGAGGAAAGTCAGAGGTACTGAAAAAAAGGACAGCGATGAACCCAGAAAGTCTTGGCTTATTAACAATAATTAACAAATTAACGTTAAAAAATGAACAAATCCTTAATTAAGAAAAAAAAACTTTTTTTTAAATAAAGCGTGTGTAACTCTCATCTCGGGACCTCACATTATCCTCTGAGGGTGCTATTTCCCTTAGATACCGGAGTTGTATTCCCCCGAGGAAGAAACTTTCATTAAAATTCCTCTATTATTATTATTGTCATAATTCTTCATGACTAACACTATAGTTTACAAAATTTCGATTTCAAGAAATATCCCCAATTGCTATGAACTTTTATGCGATGTTTCAAAATAATCCAATTTTTAGTTTCGTTTAATTTTTCACTGAGCTTCATCATCACTTTTTTAATTTCTTCAATACACTTGACCAGTATATATGAAATATTCAACACCCGCACATAAACTTATGAGTACGAATCACAACTGTCTTAACTACCTTAATCTTCTAAGTGTACGAAGCCCCAAACATTCCGTCAAAGAAATGCACTCGTATCTACCAACTGAATTACAATAATTCATGGCCGCAATAGATGTTCGTCCATAACGTTTTGACATGATCTTCATAAATACTTAAGTGTGTTTATATGTTCCACATCGTTATTTCAACCACTTCACTTTAATGAAATAATTTGTACCGACTGCATTTTATATTTGGATGCTCTTCCTGTACCTCTTCTCGCCATTAGGTCTTCAAAGCTTCAGACACAAAGCTTCAAATTAAGTCACATTTCACCCTGGCCTATCTTCGATTGACATTGTACAATATTGGATTTAGAGCTAGAACAGAGCAAGCAAGCATGTTAATGACCGAACTATTGAGACACTTGCCCCATCATTCAGAAGACCGCTCCGGCATGAACCATTTCAGATATACTTCACTCAGTTTTTCCGTCCATCTTTTAAAAAAAATTCTTCATTGACTTTCAAAGAGGTTGATCTAGGTTTCAAGGAAAAGAAAGGTGGTTTTCTTCAAAATCACTCACATAGAGAAACCTAAACCAGCCTCATAGTAGCACAGTGAATGCGATGAATCTCCGGTTAACTCGTTAATTAGATAACTTAGTTTAAGCTACCCTGACCGTAACAAAAGAGTTCTAAAGAGAGGAAGCATGAAGGCACCATTTCAAATGTTGTTAAAGAAACGCGGATTTTGCTCCTATACACAAGGTGTTCCCACACAAGGTCCTCTGCGCATAGAAACGGTGAGTTGAGGAGAAGGCTGTGAAACAAAATAAAAGTTGATGAAGAAAGTTAGAGGAGCTGAAAAACAAAACCCCAATGAAAAAAAAAGATGATCCTTAAAATAATAAAAAAACACATCTCAACAAAGTAGAAGGCTCGGGACCTAACGCTCAGCGAGCCTTCGGGACCTCACATTTATGAACATCCGTTACATTGTCAAAAGTTTAGAATTCCTAGTTAAATTTCACCAAAGGAATCGAAACCACTTATGTACTCATGTACGCTTAATCCAAATTCGGCATGAGAATACACAATGATGAAAACATTAATTTGGAACCGACAAAAATGATAAATTACCGGGTCTAAAAGTACCAAATACACTCACAAAATTTCTGCTAAAACGAAAGTAAGTAGATCTCGCACATGTCAAAGTTGTCTACGTTGTAGGAATGTCGGAGGAATTTTTCAAGAAATTACCTCCTTCGTCCACGTACTGGAGCGGACCGTAGTCAATGTCTGAGAGCAGGATGAGATGGTCATTCTTCAACAATGTATTTTTAATTTAGTGAGGACAAAAGCATCACCAGAAAAAAACAGGGAACTAAGAGCTCAGTTTCATAGTAGTAGTTTGGGGTGAAGAAAGATTTCATATCTGCCAGATTATTCGAGATTATTCGTTAGTTTAAGCCTCCCTATCCTCAACAAATGAGATCCAAAGAGAGGAAGGAAGAAGGCACCATTTAGTATGGAGTTAAGGGAACGTGGAATCTATGCAGGAAGGGGCACAGAAACAGTAAGTGAGAAAGAAGTTCATGAAACAAGATCAAAGTTGAAGAAGAAAGTAGAAGGTGTTGAAAAAACAAGACAGCAGTGAACCGAAAAAAGTTGGTCCATAACAAAACAAAAACCTATGTTATTTTAACACAAAGAAAGCCTACCTAACCTTTAGCTCGGGCCGTCACATTACCCCTTCATATCTGCCAAAAATTTCCAATCTGAATTGATGGTTAAATGATTTACCTCTCATCAGAACACTACGAGTCTACACCTGAACATTTAGTCCCTTACGAGAAGAGGAATGCACGAGCAATTCGATCTGAATAACATGATTAGATTATTGTTTGTTTTAGCTCCCCTAACCACAAGAACGGCATTCCAAAGAGGGAAAGGAGGGAGGCACTGTTTAGTATACAGATAAGAGGACGCGAAGTCTATACAGAAGGAGCATAGGAACAATGAGTTGAAAAAAAGTTCATGACACAAGGTACAAGTTGAAGAAGAAAATAGTAAATGCATAAAAATAGAACAACAGTTACCCGACCGAAAAAGATGGTCCTGAACAAAACAAAAAACTAGTTTGTTTCAACAAAAGGAAGGCCTACCTAACAGCTTGGGACCTTACATATTCCCTCTGGGAAAGCTAATTCCGATGGATACAATATTTGTACCCCCTGAGGAGAGCTGGTTAAAAAAATAATTGAGACTGAAAATAGAACACCAGAGCTCTGAAAATAGAACAAAACAAACAAATTTTTATTTCAACAGTAATTCGATGTATCTAACCCAGCTTGGGACCTCACATTTTACTCCTAAGAGCGATAATTCTCAAATATATAGTTTGGTTTCACCTATTCAGGGGATTTTCACAAAAAAATTCACAAATTTTCAACCTATTGTAAAGAAAACACAATGAAAATTCGTTTGTCAAAACGTACCTTTTGTATTCAGAGCAAAATTGAAGAAGAAATATTTGAAGTGATATGACTCGCATGTTCAGTATAGAAAGATATATACAGTTCAAGAAATCAAACAGTCAAATTTACGCAGCGACTAACTGCAGAGTACTGTTAAGTCTGACAATGGAGGAAGTAATGTTATTTCAACACGCAATATAACGAGCAGATTGTTGTAGCTGGAGAGAAAATGTGTGGATTTCTACTTCATGACACATGATTATTTGCAGAGTACACATTAGCGAAGTTTATTCTTTGTACACAAATAAGTCGATTTGCGTCACACCTCAAGCCTGTACTGGCTATGAGGAATGTATGTAAATGTGCACCACAGTCTTCAAGATCTAAATCAGACAGAAATGTCATGTACTTCAATGCAGAGCAACAAAGTATTCTTCAATAAACTATGTAAGGTTTACTAAAAGGTCAATAACATTAAATGTTTCAGTTTATTTACGTATGAAATAATGCCTGAGAATTCACCGCTTGGTAATTAAATAATGGAAAAGAGAAAAACTGCAGGAAAATTATGGAAAAAAACGAAAATGACTCTCTGCACCAGTAAAGTAAACTACAACCTATCAAACATGATGAAATATCCTTTGAAGGTATAGTAAAACAGCCTCGATATTTCAACGCAAAGGAATTCAGAGAACGAGGAATTTACGTACAAGGTGCAGAGAACAGGAAGTTGAGAAAGAAGTTTATGAAACAAAATAAAAGTTGAAGAAGAAAGTAGTAGGTGCTGAAAAACAGA
This sequence comes from Platorchestia sp. MABIK, assembly GCA_014220935.1. Taxonomy (NCBI): domain Eukaryota; kingdom Metazoa; phylum Arthropoda; class Malacostraca; order Amphipoda; family Talitridae; genus Platorchestia; species Platorchestia sp. MABIK. The sequence goes on from JACJUY010003456.1 coordinate 63,375, forward strand.
ACAGTGGATCGAAAATGATGGTTCTTAACAAAATAGAAAAACCTGTTTTATTCGAAGAAAATGAAAGCCTACCTAACCAATTGTTCGGCCTCGTACAAATTCCCTTTAAGAGCGCCAATTCCTATAGATCCAACATTCGTATCCCCCTGAGGAGATATTGAGCATTGTCCCTTACTTATAAAGAGAGATTCGAACATTGAGAAGTTATGTCGTTGCTGTACACAGACCAAAATCTCAACCATTTTAAGGCGATCGTGCCTTTCCTGCAAGCTTCTTACACCGTCGGAGCAATGGGTTTAGACGCAGTTCCATCTTCTTCAAGGATCTACAAAACGCGGTCCTTCCACGGAAGCCTGGTGAGTCAACAACATTATCGCTCGTTCATCACTTTACGTGTCGATGCTTTCATCCTTTCTAGAATTGCGGTTTCTTTCTATTTACTCGACTGACCACGGGGACTTTGTGTGATGGACAACTTTTTGGATTAAATTTCCTCGGGCTTTCTTGACGCATGGAACTCCTAGAAATGTTGGCATTCGTAGGGCAAATTGAACGGTTCATGATCGGAGTTTGCCGAAAAATTTTTGTCTCTGCTTCTGAGAGTTGTGGTTGAAAAATCAAGCTATGTGAGACGGCCAGTTTTAGAACTGAATGACTATCTCGATTGTTTCTTGTCCTTGAACTATTCAGCCGTAACCCAATTTTTTCAGTTTCTTGCACTATTTTGAGATACAAATCAAAAACGGCTAACTGTTTCCTACATATATGAGACTAACACGCACACATGTATGAAGAGTTGCGTTGTTGTCCTTATAAACTCATGTTTGTTTCCAAGCATATTGCTACTTGGAAACGCAATACCATTGCGGTTCAATAAATGTAAATAACATTGCCGTTTTAATTTCGACAATATTTTACAGTAAAAAAGGCTAATAAAGATGAGGACACGTTTCACCAGTGTGTGTAAATAACAAGTTCTCTGAATGCAACCTGGTTTCTCAAAATAAATAATCGTATCATCTACAATGAGTAGATTTCCTGTAAAATCGGAACGCTGTGATTTAGCAAAACACGTGACAAAATATAGTCGTTAATTCATCACAGATAATATTGTTTTCAGTTTTCTCTCCACATTTACTGCGGACGACAGTGTAAATAGTCTGCTGCAAGAAATATCCGGGTCATCATGCGTGACAGAATTTCACCATTAGTTTATTTCATTTCATGTTTTGGAAGAATATCTCCAAAAGGAAAGAATTAAATAGAACTTTGATTCTTTCTTTCTAAGTTTCGTATCTACTTATTTCTACGGGCTCCCCTTACGAAAATCTCATGGAAAATAAAATCAGTTTTAAATACACCAAATCTTATCTCAGGCACTAGGCAATTACTTTGCTTCTCAACTGAAACTCAACATCATCATGCTTTTAAGTGGAGACACAAAAAACCTAGAAAAATCCATAATTAAAATCGGTTGTGGCCCACATCTACGCAAAGAACAAAGAACTGTGGGGAAAATTTTTGCCTGGTGGACATATATCAACACAAAGAAGTGCAGTTGAATTCTTCCTTAGACCTTAGTTCAAGCCTCCTTAACCACTAAAAAAAAAAGCGTTCCAAAGAGGGGAAGAGAGAAGGCGCGATTTAGTATAGACTTGAAGGGAACGCGGAATCTATGCTCAAGGTACGTAGAAACAGTGTGTTGACAAAGTAGTTAACGAAACGAGACGAAATTTGAAGAAGAAAGTAGTAGGTGCTGAAAAACAGGACAGCAGGGAACTAAAAATGATGGTCATTAACAAAACGAACATTTTATTTCAACAATGAGAAGGCCTACCTAGCTCTCAGTGCGGAACATCACATATTTTCCCCTTGGGGGTGCTAATTCCCACAGATACAATAGTTGTATTCCTCTGAGGGGTTCTTTCTTTAAATTGAGAGTGAAATGCACATGCATGAATATCTGCATAACTAATGCGGAGTTCAGAGCGATGTTGTGGACATGAAGGCATTGGGATTGCGACAGTCGTCGAAGTGTGCTGCGTGTAATGAACACCAAATGCATGGCAGAGAGATAACCGTGAGTGAAAGTGAATCAAATTTACAAAAAATCGTGTGTTTTTGCAGGAAAGAATAAAAGCCATCTCAAATAAATAACTTGGTGGTACTTCAAAAGAGAAATCCCAGATATTTGTATAAAATACTACAATGAACAATGAAATACCATAATGAGAAATACTACAATGAACTAACGGTTCATTCTAACACAACTGGCTTCACTGAGAAAATTAGGAAATAACCTACGTCACATCGTACTTCATTGCCTATTTCACGAAATTCGATTCGGTGTGCGCAATCCAAAGCATTTTCAATGCAATAATTATACCTTTCACCGGTTAGGGGCAAGCCCCCCAAAACTAGTGCAATGCCCCCAAAAACTAGTGGCAAGCCCCAAAAAAAACTAGTGGCAAGCCCCAAAAAAACTAGTGGCAAGCCCCCAAAAAAACTAGTGGCAAGCCCCAAAAAAAACTAGTGGCAAGCCCCAAAAAAAACTAGTGGCATGCCCCAAAAAAAACTAGTAGCAAGCCCCAAAAAACTAGTGCCATGCTACCAAAAACTAGTGGCAAGCCCGAATAAACTAGTGCCATGCTACCAAAAAATAGTGACAAGCCCCAAAAAAGTAGAGGCGAGTCCGCAATAATACGATTAAAAACTGAAAGTTTTCGAATGGTTATAATTTAGAACGTAATACACATTGACGATAGTAGAAACAGTGAACTCCTAGCTAGAAAAAGAAGTAACAGATTCCTTTAGCCTAGCAAGCAAAAATCTTTGACGGCCGTTCCGGGAAGTTCTAAATTTGCGAAGTCAATGTTAGTGTCTTTTTCTAGAACCCATTCATACGTTCAATGTTTACACGATTTGATGCGAAATAAATTTCTTGGTCACGAAAACTAATTTTTGAAGCCGAACGTTGCAATGCTGACCCGCAAAAAATAAAGAAAGCGCATTCACTTCTCAACTCGAGAGAAACAGAACCTTTACTCAACTTGGCTCATATGGTGGATATCGTTAACAGAAATTCAAGAAAACATGGAACTAATCTCTCAGCTGCCATTGAATTTCAGTTTCAAACACCACGTATCCCCTCGATGCTACACCAAAACAATGATAAACGAGAGACAAACATCCGCAATTGATCGTGGAATAGCGAAGAGTTACGATCTAGAGGGTAACGCGGTCCCCCGGTCGATGGAGTCAATAGAGCGGCAAACAAGAGAAGATGATTGAGAGCAACACAATTTTAGCCGTGAAGAAAGACAGAACATTTTGTTCCGGCGCAGCCGACGCTAAAAGGCCGAAACTAACCACCAAGGTTCGCAGAGCACTGATAGGGTTTTTGACCTTGATGTGGCGAGCCTCATGAAGTGAAGCGAAGACCTAAAACGGTTCACCAGAATTTCGCGCAAATTTTCTTGCAAGGAACAGGACAGAGGTTTACTTCATCAGAGATTTACTCCAAAAGTAGAGAGTACATATTCACGTGAAGTAATTCAGCAGGTGAATTTTGCAATGAACGTGGTGGATTCTGTTAGAACTAGGAATTAAAACGTTTAAAACGGAATGGAGAAGCAAAATTCTTCACATGACATCTGACAAAGAAACCTAAAAATTCAGACTGAACAGGCAACTTACGAGTACTTTCGATAAGTCTGTGTTGCTTCTTAATTTAAATGCAAGGAAAATGCGTAATTACTCAGAGATGGTTGCGCCACCTTTGCGTAACCAACACAAAATAGTCAAGCAGAAAAATTCTTAACTTCAGTGCTCAGACAGGATGAGCAGTAAGAAATTTTGATAAATAGAAGCACTCTTGCGATAGACCAAATTAGATTAGATTATTAGTTAGTCTAAGCCTCCCTATCCCCAACAAATGAGATCCAAAGAGAGGAAGGAAGAAGGCACTATTTAGTATGGAGTTAAGGGAACGTGGAATCTATGCATAAAGGGCATAGAAACAGGAAGATGAGAAAGAAGTTCATGAAGCAAGATCAAAGTTGAAAGAGAAAGTAGTAGGTGTTGAAAAAACAGGACCAGCAGTGAACCGAAATAAAGTTGTTCCGTAACAAAACAAAAACCTATGTTATTTTAACAAAAGCAAAGCCTACCTAACCATTAGCTCGGACCCTCACATTGTCCCCCTGGGAGCGCTAATTCCCATAGATACAATAGCTGCATCCCCCTGAGGGGGATGGACCTGATTGGCAAGTTTTATGGTTCACTTTCACCAAATAATTATTTAGCCATTATCAGATACAGGAATGCGACTAAAAACAAGAGCAATTTAAGTGGGATCATGCAGTAACTTACAAGCAGCGCGTGACATGGAACCAAAACCTGGGCTAACACAAAAAAAATGAGCTAAGAAGCCTTAGTCTCACTCGTGTCAGGCCCATAGCGGCGGGAGGAACTGCATTTTCAACCACAAACGACCGCAAGTGCAACCAGGTATGATCTCATGTAAATAAAGTAGACACAGAAGCAATAAAATCGACATCTTTATTATCTAACAATTTTACCAATGCCATTCCACGGGGTCTCCTTTCTAGTGGCAAAAAAGTTTGTAATAGGAAAAACATGAGAGTAATTCTACAATATTTGTAACCAGTCTTAATGTTATTTACCATAAAAATCGTCAACTGTTACATCAGGCTCCCAAAAGTTTGACTGACGACCTGTAAAACAACTGAACAGAAACATGACATTTTCTGAAGCAGAGGTAAGCTAGGTACTTAAAAAAGCATTAGAAGATCAAGTTATCTATTGCGTGGCCTTCAATACAGCAAGTGTGTGTTCGTTTATTATGTTTTGATTGAAGTCATGTATAATTGCCTTCTGAGGTAAACATGATGTCCAATGGTGCAAGAGCATTGGAGGCTATGAGAGTTATTATGTAGGCATTCTAATAAATATTTAAGGAATGTTCTTCATTAAACAAGGTAGATTGTCAGTACGAGTAACCCTTGTGAGTGGTCAACATCCCGACTGGTGCGCTAAGCAGAAGTCTTCAAGGGACAAAACCAGAAAAGTACCAACCACAGAGCCTGTTGGATAAGTGAGCTTGAACGGGAAAAAGGGAATTGAGACAAAACGTTCATCTATCTCATAAATACACGCGCAATTCCCAAAAAATTGTAAATTCATTACATAAAACTATCTAGTCATAACTTCAAAGGAAAAATTTCCGAATATGCCAAACCGAGATCAGGTAATAGAACGTACTGTTTTTGGAACACACTAGTCGATGTTACGTACGAGGAAGCCATTTAATTCTCTATATGTTTTCAACTGACCTCCAGCAGTGAGCAAAACCTCAACACACGGGCTGGCGCAACACACGAGCGTATCATAGCACAGAAAGTAGAACGAGAAGTGAGCTGTATTGATGGGCTTCGCACGCGAAATCCCAAGTCAAAATTAACATCAATAATCATAAATTTACGGAAACGTTTCTACCGGGGTCAAATTAACATCAAGTAACAAGCATTGCAAATTTTAGGCAGGACTGAATCAAGCTTATTAAGTAGGGCAAATCTAATCATGCGACCAATCACAGAAGTCATAAGATCGATTTCTAAATCGTCCCGGTGTACTCACCAATTGGCGCTGATTGGATCATCGTCGAGTATCACTCTGACGATGTACAGGGCGCACGTCAGCAACTTGATCAGCAAATTGAAGATGCGGATTCGGAGACCTGAAAAAGTATTGTGCGCATGATAACAATATAAGTACGAACAATGCACAATAAAACGTAATTCAGATGCCTGCTGCATTACTTTCGTAAAAAGGTGCATTACAAAGAATGGATTTTCTGGAAACGAAAAGATGAATTTAAGAAATATTGGATCCATATACACTGAGAAGGAGCAAACAAAATTCTGTTGCGCAGAATCACGCTTCAAGGCGAACTATTGCAGAAGTAACTGTATGTTCGATCCCGTAAATATTGGTCGATAAATTCCATAAAATTAGTTGATGGAAACCGAGCGAAATTTTTTGTATTAAAAACACTGAAGATAAAATTCACTTTTGTTACTACGGAAGGAAATGTTTACCCCTTCAAACATCACTTCCTCTTCAGGAAAATGGATCCTTCAAAATTCTTTGCAAAACCTCAAGGATTAAAACTACATAATTAGGTTAAAGGACCAAATATAAATGCAAATCCTATCGCGACAATATTGCTTGCGTTATGAACAGTAGATACAGCGTATGACTTTCAGGTGTGGAAATTGACATTTCATTTGCAAAACAAGAAATGCAAAAAATAATCCGACAGGATATTTTTTGATAGTCACTCAGAATAAAATAATTGATGGTGTGGCTACACGTATACAGAAATATTTGCGATACACGTATTTGTAAGCGGGATATTTTGATAAAAAATCATTCCAAGCGGGAAAAATAAAATTATTACACTTTTCATCGTTCACCCACTTGAAGCATAACTGATGGTGCGGGACTGACACATTAAACTTGCGTGACACAGATTCATGAACTCAACGTCTGAATAATAATGTGTTCTCAATGCATGGAGGAGAATACAAACCAGGGTCAAACAGAAGTTTACTCGCTAAAATTTTTACTAATTGCAATGACTGAAATGCATCGAGTGACAAAGGTCCCCTAAATAATGGTGCGTACAAAATAACGACGCATTTTCATTTCCAACCTGAGAATTTTCTTTCAAAATTCACTCGATTGTCTTTTTTATTACAGTGAATGTTCATTCCCGTAATAAAAACAAAAACGAAGTTACAATTTCAAGTTTCACAAATTTAAATTTATTTTTAATTTAAAAACATCAAAGTGCAACAAAAAGCTACAAGAAAAAATGCATCTGGAGAACCAATTATGATGATTATTTGAGAGAAAAAGTGTTTTTTTCCCTGTAAAATTGTGCCCACGCAAACGTACAACAAGTTCAAACATTCAGGTTGCATTGACGGGCGATAAACTTTGGACAGTATTCAAATAGGTATTAGGAGCAATTTATAAAGAATAATCCAGCTTTCTACTTAATGACTATGGAAAACAGACGAAACTCGGAAATGAAACTGATCCACAAGAAGCCGTGTGAGTTTCGAACAGCAAGTGCAGCACTAAATTTTACGCTACTGAACACACGAACCCGGACGAAAACGGAACTGCACGCAATGAAAATCTTGGCAGCACGTGTCTCACACCAACACACTCATTTTATACGTTAAAGCTTCTCACTGAACTGTTACATCAGCGAACTCGTCGCAAGCTATTTCTCAACAAGGGGAAGAGAGGGCATTTGAAAAATACCAACCAATTAATGCCGCTCAAGAATTTACGTATCTTTCTATAAAACGAAAACATTTTTTGAGCACTGGTTATTTTTGGCGGCTTGCACTGGACTGACTCAAAATGTCCTTCAAATGGAATATAAATTGGAACGGTGAGATGAATTCTACCATTGCTGGTGAAATGGATAAAAAATACATCAAAGCTTCACAATAATTGCACTGAAATCATTGTACACATATTTCAGTAAAGAATTTCAATGAAAATTTCGAAGAGAAAACATCGACAGTCGATACAGGCGGTGTGTGTAACTTTGGCATGAAGTAATCTTCCTCTGTCCGCGTTAATTGAAGCGCCTATAAAACGCCATGATTTTACTGGTAGGTGGACGAATTCAGACAAAGTCGTCCACAAAATGGAGAAATATATCCTAATGACCGAATGCTGAAGCCACCAAATGCAGCACACCGAAGTAACTTTTTTACGACTTGCGTTCGAGAAATTGAATGAAACAAAATCCATGTGAGAAATTATTCGCGGAGGTATAAAATGGGCAATGAACTTTATTGTTCGAATACCAGGCAAAGATTGTAAAGATAAAACTCCTACAGCGTTTACCATGATGTATGATAAATGAATCATTTGTCTCAAAATCTAAAATTCATCAATTCTTAGCTAACGCTTCTGAAAAATATTAGATCAGATGTTAGTTTCAGCAAAGCTTAGTTAAGGCAAAGCTTAATCTATGGACAAGTTGCACAGAAACGGAAAGTAGAGAAAGAAGTTCATGAAACAAGATGAACACTAAAAAAGAAAAAAGTAGTTGCTCATAGAAGACAGCTGTGAACCGAAAAAAACTGGTCTCAAACAAAGCAAAAAAAATACTTTTTTCAATAAAAAGAGCGCCTACTTAACTTTTAGCTCGGACCTCACACATTCCCCAATTCAGCTCTAATTCCCACTAATAAAATGGTTGTATCCTGAGAGGACGCACCTGAAAAATGATTAAAATTTTTCTTACTATGAAATGAGATGAAAAACGCATATCAGTTATTTTTCATTACCTAGAACCGTGAAGGCGAAGAAACAATTTCGTACCTTGTTTGCTACGCAAGCTGCGGAATCAGGCAAAGTAAAAAAAACGATTAACTCATTCGATCATTTTCCAAAAACGCTTGGAAAAGGTGAACTCAGAATCCACAGCAGAAATCCTTACTCAATTTCATTCCAGGCTCACAAATCAATTTAACACAAAATTTACAGAAAATATAAACAGAACATGGTCTTTCGCACTCATGAAGTCAGATTTTTAGTTTAATTACCAGTCCAATAGCTTGACTGAAGGCAGAAGTGAGTTTGTGTCAATGGCAGCACTACAAATGAAGACGAAAAGCGCAAAGCCTACAGTTTTATTCAATGGGAATTTCAGTTAAAAGGTGACCTAACGGTACGAAGCGAAGATTATGTGGTTGAAATTATTGTAACTGCATGGAGCGTTGAACATCGTTTTACATCATGTCATACTTACGTTTGAATTATTCATTCTTCTGCACTATTTCTTATGTTAGCTTCATTATCTTTAGAGTAGAAAATTTAGTAATCTGAAACAAATACACTAAACAATATTTATAGGATCTTGACCGGTTTTAGCGAGTAAATGGAACAGAAACGTCGAGCAATTAAGGCCAAGACGAGTGCAGAAACGTGTTTGGACGAGAGACAAGAAAGTGAGGTTCAAAGAAGAAGCTAACCAAATTAGATATACAGGTACGTTGTGCGTCAGAGAGGCTGTTCAATAGTGCAAGAGAATTCATTAGCAAAGTTTGACGATCTTCTAGAATCGGCAACTAAATTAGGATAGGAGAAACTTTGAAGATTGAGGTGTTAAACGGTTGGCATGAAACAATTCAATAATTTGATAATAATTTAAACTCTTATGAAGTTAGTGCATTATAAAATTACAAGTCATGGTATTTACGGGCAGAAAATATCGTGCCTGACGAAGATTAATTCAAGTTATGTAATCGTTGAAGCATCAGTCCAAATGAGCGTGAAAAGCAAACGAGGGACGGAATGCATGAGTGTGTGAGTTGCATGGAGCATTGCTGGAATTGCATTCACGTGAGTTGATGCGATTTAAATGTCAGCAGTAAATAACATGACAGCAACTGCTCGTGAAAATGTCACGGTATAACATGGAAGGCGTGAGAGGCATACAGCATAACAGAAGCTTGCGAGTGTGTGAATGTGTGTGTGTGTGTGCAGGGGAGAGTGAAGGAGGTCGGGAAGAGTTGCAGGTATGTTTACCGAAAACATAATTAAATGAAAACTCGAGGGAGAAAGCGGCCCACTTTTGAAGCAAACTAGAAAAACCATGATTTTAAATTTCTCATGCGATTTTCTCGCGTAGGTAGAATTTGAGTGTGAGAAAGGAGTCTAAATAAATGTAAGCCAACGAGAGCAGTCAGATGTTGAGAGTGTGTCACGGTTAACATACTCTCTATTGCATATTTAAGGATAAATCAAACGGTACATCTTCGCAATGGCTGATAGTGAAATTCTATAGCCTATGTTGAATAAGCCACATGTTTTTATTTGCTTCATTTGCAACAACTCGCAAAATTAGTTTAGTGTGAGGGAGAAATTTTTTCACGGAGTAAAGGTTATTTAAATGAATCCCGGCGCAAGAATCTCACTTAATTGCGTTTTGTTTGTGATGAAAAGCCTAAAATAACCCCCAGCTTTCCAAAAATTTCTTTAAATTCAGTCACGGTTTTTTCACTTTCAAGGTGGATGAATCAGTTTTAAAAGAAGCAACAACGCCCTAACCACGAATAACGATAGATGGTGATTTATATTGAATAGTGATGAGCAAAATAAGTAAGCAGATGGCAAAAAATTGTCCTAGTTTACCGACGAGTTATCAATCCACAAAGCGTAAAATTTTTCATACAAAGAGAACCAATATAATCAGGATCCCATTCAAAATTATAATAAAATTAACTAGTGTAGTTTTCAACGTTTAAAAAGATCCAACGTTTCTAAAAATTTACGCACTCATGTGGAGGGAGCATCCTGTCAAAATTCTTGACCATGCGTCTCTCGAATTTGCCCAAGGACGGCGTTCGTTGATAGTCTAATCAGCTGCTGCTGACGATGATTCGGGATCAAGTTCGTGTTCAACGAGAAAGGGATCTCATTCATATACCAATGTGTATCCTACCTCTGAAGTATCTATAATGACGGCTCACTGAACCATACGCCATTCAGAAATGAGGCAAGGACGTGACATCAATAAAACCTTACTATGGTGAAAGCTGAACTGAACCATACGCCATTCAGAAATGAGGCAAGGACGTGACATTAATAAAACCTTACTATGGTGAAAGCTGAACTGAACCATACGCCATTCAGAAATGAGGCAAGGACGTGACATCAATAAAACCTTACTATGGTGAAAGCTGAACTGAACCATACGCCATTCAGAAATGAGGCAAGGACGTGACATCAGTAAAACCTTACTATGGTGAAAGGTGAACTAAACCCTACGCCATTCAGAAATGATATCTCACTGTGATGGCTGGAACCAAAGACAAAGCTATTCAGATGAGGACAGGTAGTGCTGGTTTTGAAAGGTTACCGTGGTTAACGATATTGATTTGCTTATTACTACGAGATCTGCAATAACAGTGAAGCTATCTATGGTGAAGTGGGTATCAACTGTACTACACATGGAACGGCCACAAGGAAAACATTTTTACAGAAATTCTAATATTTCGCAAATAAAAATGACTTCTTTCACATCGATTGATTGTGCTTGTTACATCGGCTCTAACGGTGCGATGGAAGCAACACATTCGTTACAACGTTCATTAAAAACTAGAGCAGCCCGGAATTATTTGTTTGATTGATTGTATATGAAGTGGTTCGGAACTGTAGGAACAACCTCGCCAATGAATTTCTTATTTCAAATCTACTTAATCAGTTCTTAAATGCATGCTATAGATAGTAATTGATTGTCAATGCAAGAGTTAATCAGTACGTTTCCACTGACCTCTAAAAACTCAACAAGAAGTTTTTTAGTTTACTCGCGGACCCGAACTCGAGAGAGCTCATTCATAGAGCAACGAGAGAGAGGCAATCAATCCGACCAACTGATTGCAGAAGAAGCCGGTCGTTTTCGAGCAAATCTCAAATCATCTAAAAGTTTTGATGGAAATCGAGGCTGCTCCAGTTTGATAACCTCGGCAACAACGAAAATGCACCAGCGAGTTTTGCTCTAACCTCCAGAACTGCGGGGATTTTCAATCTTGGATATTATCCGTTCGAAGTGCGGCTTTAACCATCGGACGATGGGATTTCCCACCTCGATGGTTTCTAGGGACGAAACTGAGGAGTAGCTGTAGGTGCTTAAACTGCGGACACCTGAGAGGCGGCTGCAAATGCTCATGTGTCGAGCTGGGTTCTCGTCTGTGAAAGGTATTTCGGTCCTGGAGGTGGGTTGGTTATCGTCGGAGGGAGGACTGTTGGTCTCTCCTGAAGTGGCGTAACCTGACATCGAGTTTTGGTCTTCTGTAATGCCCTCAGCCAATACTTTGAAGTCGGGTTGACTTTCAGTGGGTGTAAAGTATAAGCCACTGCTCCGATTGCTCTGACAGTCGAAGTACTTGCTGTTTCTATTCGAGGGAGCGTCTTTTGAGGGAAAAGACGACCTTGCAGCTTCGGATTTCGATAAATCTTTGAGAGGCAATTCGTCATTTAGGCGACAATTAATTCCTTCTTTCGCAGAAGAATCGTAAGGAATTTGATTAACAGTTTCATAGAAATACACACTTTTGCTTCCCGAGCTATCTTGACTACCAGAAGAGTTACTACTTGACGAGTTAGCGGCTTTTGCAAAAGCTTTCAACTTCTTTTTGGTAAGCAATTTGAACTGCTGAAGACGCCTCTTCGTGGAGGTCGATCCTACGCTACAGCTGGAAGCTAAAGACATCGAGTCGAAGGCATTCGAGTCGAGATCAGCTGTGTTCGACTCCTGGCCGACCGGGAGTCGCAGTGTGGGAGGTGGATGTCGTTGGTTCACGTCCATGGCTCAGGCCAAATGTCATGAGTTTATAATTAAGCTCGTGATCTAGCCCAAGATATCTGAAAAGGTCAAAACAATGAGATAATGTTTGCTTGGCTTTCCTGCACATCTGCTCAAGCAGAAAACAAAAAAGCTCTCACGAAGGGTTGGACTAATACAGTGAAAAGCAAAATAATAGTGTCGTTATGTTGCTGCCACACACAACGGAAACTGAAAATAATTTGTACGCAGAACTATAGTTAAATTGCTGAGTTCAAATCAATCGCGACAGCTTGATCGGGCGAACGTTGCGAGATTAGAAGACCCCAAATGCTTGGAATTCACTTTAGTACGAGACACTCAGAATTCATTCGATGAGGAAAAATTAGCAAAACATGTTTGAATTTAATAATCCATTATGTCATTTATTCCACATTTATTACCGACGTTTGAGTCGGTAACGACGTAAAATAAAAAAAGCTTAAGTTGCGATAAAACTGCCACGGTAAAAAAAAACCTTGATAACATGTAGGAGAAAATCCCCACTAGCCAACTAGTTGAATTCCAGTTAAACATGAAGCGTACCGGGATCTGTGGTCGGAAACGTGATGCAACGAATGCCTCGCACAGAGAAGACTCAAAATCAAAGCTTTCATGCTTGCGGTCGGTGTTCAAATCATCTCCACCGCTGGAGTGGAAAGGAAGCGGCGAGTCTCAATAGTTCCTCGTTAGAACGAAACGTCTAAACCGCGTGCGAAAACCATTACGCTAGGCGGCAGGTAGATGAACGGGCCCTACGAATATTCTCAGTGCAGAGGTAATGAGGCGATCGTAAGAAGCATTCCGTGCTCGGTTCGTTGCAACGTGTCATCTTCATTTTAATAGGGAAGGTATGTACACAAACTTAACTGGGGCAGAAAATGCAAAACTTAACTGGGGCAGAAAATGCAAAATTTAACTGGTAAAAAACACGAGTGAAATATATTTTTCATTTTAATATTTATTTAAAAAAAATGTGTAATATACATAAACAATTTAAAATACATGAAGTGCTCACGTTAAATGCGCAAACAAATCTCTTATTATATATACCCGGTTAATGGAGCTATCCTGATTACATATTTGACTGGCAGTGATTAAGGCAAGAAGTAAAAGCACGCGTGCTTGTACACACAGCGCGTAAGCTTCCAACTGCGGTTCCTTGAAGTAAAACGGGACTTTTTGAAATTAAAATGAGGTTTCTTGTAGCAAAACTGAGGTTCCTCGTGAACACGGAGCATGAGCTTCTAACTGAGGTTGCTTGAAGTAAGCCACGCAGCTCTGAGCTGCGTGGCTTACTTCGATCGTATTTTATACGTTCGATCGTGGCGTGATCGAACGTATAAAACCGACGTGACTGCAATAGAAATTTTCTGGCGCGTATTTTGCATTCTCACCAATGTTAGAAATGTTTCAATTCAGAGCGTGAACACTTTCAACCGGATTTTTTCACGAGGTGAGCCGCCAATGCACACCGAGAGAATTTTTATAATGCTGCTAAACAATCAGTTTTCAATAATTAAATTTTTATAAATACTCAGTCAAAGCTTAATGAAGGCACAATTCAGTTAATGTTTCCTATTTTCAAAATTGCTTGCTACAATTGACCTCAATTTTAAGTTAAATACTGAACTTTCCTTCAACCCATCGCGGTCAACGTCTTAAATACATGAGCTAACACGAGGTAGAATATGGATGAGATGGTAAACTGCAATTATTGTAATCATACCCTGAAGATTTGGCGTTGTGTTCTCTCGGTGTGTATTTATACTCGCAAACCTTTACCAATCCCATGACCTACATTGGTCTGAATTTATTAATCCGTCAAGGTCACCTTGAAGTTTGGAGAACAATACATCCTCCACTTTAATAAGGTTAATATTCTGCAGCATTCACAAGGTTCTGCAATTTCGATTTACTTTAAATAAGAATATTATACTTTAGGTATACATGTGCTACATAGGTATAAAATGAATGATTATCAATATCGTACTGGAAAAAACATTCGTAATAATAAATAACTAATCAAACGTGTGCCAAATAATGAACAGTAGGACGTACATTTAACATTATAGTGAATCTTAGTTTAGAACGTTTTCTCACACTGAATTTGGAAAAGTATAACGATTACTCTTTTCTGCATAGTATGATATATTGACATCTGCATCATTTCCAGTAACTGCCTTTCAATCAGTGTTGGATGACGGAGCGCAGCATCAAACAGCCGAACTTCGATAGAATGCATGAATTTCAACGATATCTTTAATTGCCGCGCTGTACCGCGAAATTCGTGGCAAAGCGAAGGTCGTTAGGGGCCTGATCAAAGGCACGTGAATCTTAATTCATTCCTTTGCCGAGAGCGCCTTGCACTGAAGGTCCCCTTGCTCGTTAGTCCGCACAAACACGAGCTAATTTACGAACGGTAAACCTTGAACATTACGATTTTAAAAAAGAATTTAATCGGATGAAATAGGTGGTGAAAATGTTATAGGAATGAGGTTTTCCGGCTTGCAACGCACTGACGATGGAATTTCCAAAATTTTCAATAGAATTACACTCGAGTGAGTTGTGGGACAAATTTTCTCAGCCACAAAATGTTCCTGAAAAGTTGTCACGGAATTTGATGCGGTGTCCCAGTTTACATCGCTCATTGGGAAGAACAACGTCACAAGTCTAAATTCTTGTTTATTAAGAGAAGTGATACTAACTTTACAAACTGCTTTACGGAATTAGTTCTGATCGAAAAAAGGAATCCTTCCTCTCGGTCGATTTTGAAATGACGGTTTTACCAAAATACCTAGAACAAAACGGTGAATTTGACAGTAAGTGAATTTTTCAAAATTTCGAGTTATGACGTTGTTCTTACCAATGATCGACATGTACTACCACAGACGTGAGGTAGCAGACGCCATACATCACTATCAACCAACAGCGACGTTTTCATAGTATCTTGACCAACCCAGCCCACGTCAGATTCAGCTAAATTAGAAATCCATCGCGGATAATTAGGATTGCGCCTTCAAACTCATCATCTAAGTGATATACGAGCAAAATTTACATCGTTTTGTCCGTAGAAGACAAGGATATTAATCCGTAATTCGGTCTCTCATTGATCTGCTGTTGGCACAGGATTGACTCTAAATGATTGCACCGGTAAACTCGTATCAATGAATCAATGATACGCATATCAAATTACCGAGTTTTATCGGTAAAAGAAATGTACAACAATCCGTAATTTTATTTATCATTAATTTGCTGTTAGAGCAAATCATACACTAACGGATAAAAAAGGAAGCAATTTCACAGTATATCAATAGCTTAAGTGACGTGTTACCGAAATGAAGATTTGCTATACATAAATGAAATAACCGCATTTGATGCAGTAACGGAACTTTACGTCAAATGAGCAAGGAAATTACTTGAAAAACTTTCTAAAAATCAAAATGTCGAATGATTTGCACAACTTTTTAGCTTTGAAACCAACATGGGCGGCAATATTGAGGCAAATGTGTTTTCTATTAAATTATAATAAAGTCCAGATACAGCGTTGAAGAAAAATGACTTTTGATTCAGAAATTGTGTACCTGTCAGAAACTTGTGCAATCGCTGAAAAATTAAGGTACATTTACTGATAGTATAAATTCTAGCCACCTGTTCAAATTGCCAGAAATGTCGCCAAAAAATTTTGATGAATTCGAAACTTTCGGCAAAAATTTTGCAAAACTTTTTTCGACTTCCAACTTCTCTGAAAAGAGATAAATTTGTTTCGATGTTCAAAAGAGTTCATGATGAAGACCTTCAACATTATAACTTCTGTCTTCATGCGCGATAATTATTCAACAACAAAGCAGTTCAAAATTTACTCAGTTTGCCGATAGGAATTTTAGCCAAAACAAGGTTTGTAAGTCCTTGGCTCGTTTTCATTAGCGATCATTTGGTACGAATTTAAACGAGTTTCGACTCCGTGCTTGAGCAGAGTGAAGTCACCTTCACAAGATTAAAGAGTCCGGTTTCTCGATCTTCATTTCGCTTGGGTTCAGAAAGCTCGATAGTTTAATTTTCGATTTCAAATCGGCCTTTCAGCTTCATTAACAACGGCCTCAATTCTTCGAGGAAATCAAACTTCCGAATGAACTCGAAATAGCCTCATAATATTATTTCTTTTACCACTGGACGAGTAGTTTTAAAGGTTAACGATGTAGTTTTTGTTCATATTTCTTCTGTTAAGAGCATGAACTAAAAAGAGACGTGTTCCTTGCTTCTTGTACCCCCTGTTCGAACATCTAGGTCTGCTAACTATATTTCAGTGAAGACTTGCAATATCAAAGACTCTTCCAAAGAAGTTTGTAACAAATTGAGCTTCAACCTTCACCGAATGAAATCTTTCTAAAACTCTCTTCAATATTATTTGTCGTCTAAAGTCCTCGGTAAAAGAAATTTCAAAAACTTTTAGGTCTCCATTTGCTCCAAGCCACTTCTTTTGAGAACTCTTAGGTTAGCAATTGCACCGAGATTTTTCTGATAAGTTAGACTTAATCATAAAGCCATCTATAAAGCAGAAATTTACATCCGGATATTCACTCGAATAGAACAAAAAATATTATCGACTGCCTTCTTCATCAAGAACTCTAACGATCTAAATGGAAATGACATCTTCAATTAATGAGGTCATTCATTTTCGATGCGTAAATTTTCGTAATATTTTAAAAAGAAACTTCAGCATATCAAAATGTAAGGTGCATTTTATACAGGCTGTCCATGCAGATCAGATTAGATAATTTAGTTCACGCCTCTCAAACCGAAACAAAAGCATTCCAAAGAGAGGAATGATGAAGGCACCATTTAGTATGGAGATAGTGAATGTGGAATGTGTGTGTTCCCACACAAAATTCCTTGCGCATAGAAACAGTAAGTCAACACGTTAACTGCAGTTCAATTGTTTAATGCTGCAGTTGAACTTCAAAACTGAAGATCAATCTACACCTCAAATTAAAGTTAATTATAGGGATCAATACTGAAAATAACGAATATTAGATAGATCGTGTCTTCCAAACAAAATTTACATGACATTGAAAGCAAATGAATAAATGACGCACATGTGCGTCGTGCGGCAGCGAACGTGTTAGGAAGCTTAAGAAATATGATCTAATTTAAAGAATAAAGTTAGAGGTGCTGAAACACAGGATAGCAGTGAAGCGAAAAAATTATCTATACCGATACCAAAAATATTTTATTCCAACAGAAAAAAGGCCTACCTAACTCTCAGCTCGGGACTTCACATCTTCCCCATGAGAGCGCTAATTCCCACAGATACAATAGTTGTATCCCCTTGAGAGAATATCCATGCAATCTTTCCCTGAAAAATAAAACTAATAACTGTAACATGATTGTGCATATAACCGTACAACTTTCACATAATGTTGGCAAAGCATTCAAGTTTCTTTTGCTTTCCTGCAGATATCTCTGTGATAACCCGGTCCGCCAGCTGAGTCAAGCATAGCAGGAACGGTGTCATCGCAGGAGAACACCCAGCTGTACATTCGTTATCTCTCCCAATTGCTGGATTGGGATAGACGTCCCAACACAGTGGCCCCCTCGTTCACCAGATATTTACCCTCTTGATTTCTTCATCTGCTGGATTGAGGGAAATGACCCCTACTCAATGGCCACCTCTTGATTTCTTTAGCTGCTAGATTGGGAGATGAACACAATGGCCTCCACGCCCACCAGATATTACCTCTCTTTATTTTCTCCTTATGCAATTATTGGGATGAAGTAACCTATACATCATTACCGAAAATTGAGACATCAAAAGCAGTGATAGGAGTAGCTCTGGCGACGAAAACTAAGGAAATGTTGAAGAATACCTGACGTGAGATCGAACTTCGCTTAGACGTACCCTGGGCAAAAAAAGGAGCACACGTTGAAACTTATGAGAAATGTAAAATTACTCACGTCATTGCTTTAAAAATGAAGGAAATTTTATGCTTTGCATGAATAGTTGTAACCAAGGCTTGCAATCTGGAAAAACTTCAAAAACACCTACCCTGGACATAGATGATTTATTCTTTGGGTACTGACGGTTACTCTAGTGCCAATATGGCTAGTGCTTTCAGTTTAGGGCATCTAACATAATTTCAAACTAATTTTGCTAGTGAAGGAATATTTTGAAATAAATAGCAGAATTTAGGAAAATTAATAGCATTCATGAAACTATTTTTTAGACATTCCAGAAGTCTGCTCTCGTAAATTACCATTGATAACCTCTACGCTCACGCTACAGGGTCCGTGCAACATATTCAATAACCTTCCGATTTAACTCAATTAACTAAGCAAGTTTTTTCAGACCTTCATTTATTTTCTGAAATGTTTGCGCGAACACTTAAAAATGATTTCTTGAAATATTCAAAAACTTTCTTTACAATATCAAAAATATCTCTCGACAAGCATTGAGCTTTAAAGATTCATCACTTTTAGAATTGAAATAACGAAGTTGGCGCTTGTTTATGCGAAAGACACATTCACTAATGCAATTTCAATGATATTTCAGAGTACAGACAACTTTTCCTCTGAAAATTTTTTCTTAAGCTATTCAAATTTTCATACTCAAATGGTTAAAGCAGCTCCGTACGTTCGCTAGATCACAGGGGAACTTACTACCAATCTCTAAATATTGGTACACTTATCTATAAAATGTGCCATTCCTCTCCGCAACTGCCTGGATAATTTGTTCATTTTTGGATTTCATGGGTTAAGGTTCCTCAAGAAAAATATTAAAAACTATCCGCTGCTGCATGTCAATAAGAGCTAAAGATTCATAAACTACACAAAAAGGTGATCTAATAATTGCTTAATTAACAAACTACTCATCATGTACAGAAAAAACGAAAAAGGCTAAAAGTTTTCACGAGAATTCTCGGAAAAGATTACAATTTCTAAACTATATCTATATCCAAAATTGATCACCAATCTACGAACAACAATTTGATCAACCAATGGAGCTACTCGATTACGTGTAAATGAATGAAACAAAACTGACGAGTTCGAAGGCGGTCACGAGCATGACTTCAGATCAGGTGACGTCAAGCCTTGGCTCCTCATGAGCATTTCGGTAACACCTCTGGTTCACACATGACAATGAGCATTAACTTTACGAAATTGGAATGCGTACAATGCAAGTATGAAACGGGGATTAATTCATCGGAACCCCAGATTAATGAAGCTGACCTATAATTAACACCAAAACTCGTTCAGAACCTCGTCCCCGTAACAAAGTGGTCAGAACTTTCCATTATCCTGACATGCCAGCACTGGGATAAAGTCTCAAGTTGCGACGTAAGCATGGTCTTAGAATTTCGCACTCGAGGCAAACCCTCAAATAAGTGAAGCCTACAAGTGTGAGGAATGGCTTAAATAAGACGGCAGTCTCACGCAATAAACACTTCAACAAGTCGTGCTCAGAGACGAAGTGCCACTAAAATGAAATTGGCACTCTTCGATACACGGCATCCACAATTTAGCGTGCGTTGAGGAATGGATGTTAGGGCAAGTAAGTGCACGTTTACTGACACATTACCTAATCGATCACCAGTTCCCAGAAGAATGAGCAGAAGAAAGAGTGCTACTGCTCCCATACATGCCAGTAATTCAATTTTTAAATCCGATATCTGAAGTTAAATCTAAAAGCAGTCGATAGCTATCCTCTACGCAGGATCATGCAAGACTCAACTGTTCGCTTTCGTAAGAGAACTTCAACAGAAAAAAGCAGAAACAAAAATTGAGGGCTTAAATGCATATTTCATATACGTGTGACTAATAAGGAAGCACTAATGAACATCTTTTGTGCGTATTATTCAGCGCCATCATGAAATTTTTCAAAAAATTCTTAGTGTGAAGACCTGCCGAGATATTCTTCAGCATTGCATTGAAAGTGCGCGGCATCTATAACTCATTTCGAACAGAGTATCGAGTGAGTAAAATGACTCCGTTGTTGTAAAGTGGCAGCGATTAATATTTAGAATTATTTAGAGCCCTCCCTCGAAAGCGGCGCACGACGGTCGTAAGCAGCAGATATTCGACGCTCATAGACGTCCATGTAACGCAGATATACGATGTAGCCACAGGGCTCTTATTCTGCTCGAATGCATTGATTTACGACACTCTCATCAGTTACCGTCTAGGGAGGTTTAAAATTCTATGTTCATAAAGAGTTTGACATGTTTTATTCATTTTGGAGTTGGACCCGCAACGTATTCTTTGCAATTCACTAACGTCTGGCAGTTCTTTCCACATTCTGTTGCCTATGACAACCTGATGACACTGCCAGATAAACGACGGTGGTGTAATGAGTCAATTTTTCAGATAGTTAATAGCTTCCCAAGGTATCAGCAATAACCTAATTTCCTCGCTGCTACTAAAATGTTGACAGTACGCAAAATACTTAGTTATAACTTGACTTTTAAGCCTCAGAAATAGAGCCATGAACAGCGTGCAAACACAGGTATAATTTTCACCAAAGAGATCCTAAATAAAAAATCACGATTCCTAGCTGACAATTTTTGAATTAAATAAATATTCTAGGAAAAGCCAAACGGCTGTGTCAAAAATCGTATTTCTGACTGATTACTTTAAAAAAATATATTTTAGGACAGAAAAAACACATGAATGTGCTGTCACAAACCGGGTTAGATTAAATTATAACTTCTTTGTCTAAGTCACCTTAATCTCGGCAAAGGTATTCCCATGAGAAGAAGGCACCATTTAGCATGAGAGTAAAGGAACTCGTAATCTATTCCCGAGGTGTATCCACACACCCTCCGAAGAGCAATAACAAGATTGAAAAAGTGGAGGATTCCGCGATTAAAGGCGAAGAAAAAAGTAATAGGTGCTGAAAAAGGACGCCAGCAAACTGAAAAAGTTAGACCTATAAGAAAAAACTTGCTCCACTTCAACAAATGGAAGGCCTCCCTAAACTTTAGCAATGGAACTTCGTGTCTGCATTGCAAACGTACAGGATTTTATTTTACAAATGCGAATGAGTGACGAGTACAGTTTTATCTTCAATACTGGACAGCAATTAAGACAAACTTTTCTATTTCTGAAAGCTGTATTGACTGGGCTGCCGGGAAGACCCACAAAGAACTAAAACAATTATTGAAAATGAAGCAAGAGGACCACAGGAGGCCTTCGCTGCAACTCTATCGTGATCGATACCAAGTGAACGAAATCCAGCACACGTTTAGAGAGAATAATTATCGGGCCTCTTGTAAACTGAGATTAGTTTCGGATTCTCCATCGGAGCTAAGCAGAAGTGTTTACCAAAGATCTGTGGTTTTTTGTTTTATTATGTCTTAAATGTCGATGTTTTATTTCAGGGATATTTAGAAGACAAAGTATAATATATTTTTGACATTTATTGCATTGTAGAGCATTGAAGATAGAATTTTTATAATCCGAAACTTTTGTTTTCTATCAAGATATTCTTAGCCACGATCATTGCTGCTCCTCAGAGTTCCTTTGAAGCTAAATGTTCTTAAATAAAACTAAATTAATTTCTTTTGCGACCTGAAATTACTTTCGCTGTCGATTTTAAATTTTTCAAGCATTTACAAAGCGAATGTTCAAAAAAGTTCCTTTTGTAGATAAAGTTTTCAATTTTCATAATTTTTTATTGTTACTTTTTTGTAAATAGCAGCTAGAATTCAACGTGATAGTTCAAGTTTTACAACGATTCTGCTTTCAATTTTGTCCACAATTACAGCAGTCGTTGGCCTAAAGCTTCCAATATTGATGGAATAGGCGATGAGGTGCGTAGTTCTATCTCAAGGTCCCATAAATGCTCGGAAGGGGCTTTAATGTAGAGGTTGTGGAGGTCATCCATGGGATTGAATTCATTCCTCATGCTCACTGAGGCGCTTTCAAAGGATTCGAGTGCTGCAAATGTAATCACCGTAATCCTGAAAAATTTCATGGTCGTGAAGGAAGCGAAAATTCACTAGACATTCTTGCCAAGGAAAGGAAGTTTATCATGAGGCATAATTTAGGTACTACGGAGAGTCGCAGACTCATAAATCCTGGGCGCTGGTGAAATACCCCTCGATAATTTCACTTTCAGGGACGTGCGCAGTAAGGACATTGTAAGATAGATGTATCGTTCCGTTGTGTTCTCGTCTCTCCCTAATGC